>PVIJ01002269.1:0-70722 GCA_004024925.1 Scalopus aquaticus
CAGAGATGTGTTCTGTAACAAATTCCCAGCCACCCCCCCCCAATCCCATGACCCCCAACCCCCAGCTTCAGGAAGTCCAATTAATGGCCTACTGGGATTCTAAGTCCCTGGCATCTGAGATCTCGTTGGCAAGGAGATTGGGGGTGCAATTCGTCAAGTCATCACGGTGTCACTCACTGGCTCAGAGTTCGCTCCTTGCTGTTCTAATGGAAGGCTGATGAAAGGTTCCCAGAGGGGATGACATCTAAGCAGAGGACTGTGGGAGGAAAGCAGAAGAAAAGCAAGAGAATGTCTCTCTAGACTTGAGGGTTGAGTTTAATTACTCTCAGAGCCAGGGAGAATTTGGAGAGAACTCAAAGGAAGACAGTTCAATAAATGGAATCTCCTCTCCCCAATATGATCTGCCTGCAAGGAGTGGAAGTAGTAGATGGTTTGGTCTGAGGACTGTCAAAAGTACAGCTCTCAAAAGGCTGGAAAGGATACAGACAGTGCCCACCTCCTTAGTCTCTTATGTGGTGACTTCTCACTGGTTGCAGAAAGTCTGGGCCCTATTCATTATTCAACAGAAAGTTAAATAAAGTGAAATTCATTGAATGTCAGCTCATCCTTAGGCAGATTTGACTCCCCAGCACCATGTTTGAGTAACCTATTTTATAGAAACCCTCTGAAATGTACCAACCATGAAGACATCCACAAGGAGAGTTGCGACCATCCTCAGTCTCTACAAATAATAAGTGATGGCAAAAGATTTTTCTTTCTTTTTTTAAAGATTTATTTATTTATGGAAGCAAGCTGGGGTGTAGGCCAGAGGGGTGGGGGGGTGAGAAGATTCACCAGGGACAGAGTGGGGAGCAGAACAGGTGGATCTACTGAAATACACTGCTGAGGGGAGCAGTGGAGAGACAGGAGAAGTCTGCTTGCCCATGTGGGAATCTCCCTGGCTGGGGATCGAACTCGTGCTGCAGTGGCTGTGGACAGCTTCACAGTGCTGAAACTTAACACCTTGCGCCACCAGGGAGCCCCGCTGGCAAAAGATTTTTCCTACCTGATTCTAAAGCATAAAGATGATGAGAACCACCCAGTTTTTTGGGGTTTTTTTACATTGCTTTCTCATTATCACCCTATCAATCCCATATAGCGGGTTTTACTGTATTTAATTCTGTAGTTGGGGAAACAAAGGATCACAGAAATGAAATTTACCCCAAGTATAAATTAGCTGTTTGGGAGGACAATTTAAAGTTTGCCTATCCTTTCCACCAAAAGTCAGGATTCACTCTCAAAGCCACTCTGACAGCAATGGATGGTCTCTTAAAGAGGTGGCTGGGGCACTCTCCAGGAGATGAGGCTTGAAAGAACAGGGTATTATCCGCCATGACAGGTTACAGACCCCAATCAATATTATATATTGCTATGTTCGCAATAGGCAGAACACATGGCTCTAGGAACCAAGAGGTGGAAATAGGAACAACCCACCTACCATCACCCCCAACCACCCACTGGGGAATCTGCTCTTCCGGCCCAACAGCTCTAAGCACTGTAAATCTAACTATCCTTATTCCCAGAGGTGGTATCACTTCTGCCAATGACATAATGAGAATCCCATTGGCCCATGAGCCATGGCAGCTGCCCAGGAACTTTAGAATGCTTGTGCCAGGAGACCAGTGGCCAAGGAAATGAGTTACCATGTTGGCAGGGAAAATTGCCACGGGCCTTCAGTAGGAGGTGGGTGTGGAGGTAGATGAGCTGCTACACATTATACCTATGTTTTACCCTCAGATGACCTGCTGGGTTGTCTCTTAGTGCTCCACACTGAGTTTTAAGATAAATGGATGCAAATGGTGGATGTGGATGGTAGATACAGCCTGAGAAAAGCAAGGACACCAGAAGCTGACACCCTTCAGAGATGACACCCAGAACCACTTAACTTGACAAGATCACACACAGCTCAGCAAAAGTACTAACTCAGCAAGAAAGTTAGAATGGGGAGCAGAGGAAGGTGAAGATGAGCATCAGTGACAGCCTTGAAATCAACTATAAATAAGAGCAGGTGCTGTAGTTCACCCAACTCTTCCCTTATACATTCCCAGAGAAATAGAACTGATGAGAATTCTAGAAAAGCGGGCCCCAGAGGACAGACTTGCTATAAATGGAGGGACCTCCATTTACTGGTGGCAACGGGTTAAGTCCCAGCACTATGAAGCTATCCAGAGCCACTGAAGCTCGAGTTCGATCCCTGGCCAGGGAGCTTCCCACCTGGCGCAGCAGACCTCTCCTGCCTCGCCCGCTGCTCCCCTCAGCAGTGTATTTCAGTAGATCAGCTTGTTCTGCTCCCCACCGTCTCTGGTGAATCCTCTCACCCCCTGCACCTCTGGCCTGCACTCCAGCTCGTATGCATAAATAATCTTTTTTTAAAAAGCAAATGCAGCTGAATGGCTCAAGGGGTGGACTGTGATGGACACTGGTGCTCACTCAATGTCCCTCTTCCGCACAGGGCCCCTGTCCCCAGCTATGGTGGTTACAGCTGCACCCCTCTCTGGGCTTCTCTCGGTCATAAGACATTTTTCTGCTCGAACGGCAGTTTCTTCCCAGGGCAGCCCTCTAAGAGGCCAGGCCTCGCCAAAACCATAGCTGGCTTGAGGCTGTTGGTCTTTTAAAAACTGAAAATGTCTCTGTTTTAATGAATGGGGGAGAGGCCTCTTTCGAAGTAGATTTCTGGATAGTCATTCTTGGGGCTTAGAAGGATGTGGGTTGACGGATCATTGTGGAGTTTGAGGGGAAGTAGTTACTCTACAAACTTGAGCTGAGAGGCCACAATTACAGAGGTTTCCAACTTTTTGTCAGATGCTTTCAACCCAGCCCTGCAACTGAATGCCTTCTACCCCAGTCCACCAGCCTTGCTAGTTCTCGCAAAAGGCTCTGCCCCCCAATCTAACCCATTCCCCTCCTCAAACCCAAATCCAGACCCTGGGGGTTTTTATCTTGAGCTCATTTATTTGTTCTTCTTATCTTAAAACTTGTGGGGTTTTCAGTTGGCAAAGTTAGAATCTCTGTTGGTTTCCTCCGTCTGCTGAAGTCTTTCTTCTCAGGGGTTAAATATCGAGTGGCTCCTGAATATCCCTGGGGCAGAGGTATGTTCGCTTCTGAATAGTATATGCATATGATTTCCCTCATTCACTGGAAGAGGGTTTTAATGCAATGATAAGGGGTGTGACATAGCTTTCAGCTGTGACTGGGCTGGTTGCCAGAGGTACAGACCTCTGGTCTTAAAGTCACCATGCTCAGAACTAATGTCAGTCTCAAGTTAGACAGCAGTTGAGCCATCTAAATGCCTCCTTTTCCTGTAAATGATGAGATTCAACCTCTGACTTCACAGAGTCAAGTGAAGAGCCCCAACTTCAGGGAGATAATTATTTAAAAGCTAGAGCTCCTGCCATTCTTAGAGTATATTATGACTCCCTTATCTTTGAGTTAAGTAACTTAATTAGCTCAAATTTGATGTGCTTAATTGGTATATTAGAAACAGGAAAAACAGTCACTAATAGGATGCCTTAGTGCTTGAATGGAAAGCCTAGCTCTGTTCCTTTTGAACTCTATTTGTGTTTGTTGGGAAATAGGGGTGCGTTTTCGGTACATCAAAATACACTGGGGAGCTGAAGAAGCGACCTGTAGTTACAGTGAAGTAGGCCAGAGGGCACTATGGCCCAAGGTTTATGGGTTTTTTTCTTCAGTCTACTGGTTTGGGGCAAAGCAATTTTGAATGGGATTAGCCCAGAATTGTTTTTAACATAAAATGTCTTCTGCAGGTTTCTCTCTTTTCTTTGCACACATTCTGGTTTTTTCTTCTCTATCTTCTATTCATGATTATCTCCTTTTGCTCCCCTTTCACTCTGTAGTAGCTCTCTTTTTAACGTCTCTTCCTTTAATAGTTTCTCCCTTCGACGAACCTTTCTATAAATAAGGGCTGAAACTTTTCCTTTTTGAAATTACATATATGCTAATGATATGCTAATTTTGTCGGGTAAGGAATACCCAAGAGATCACACATGCTGAAATGGAATCAATCAACAGGCCCAGGGACCACATTTTCTGAGTTAAAAATTGGGATGTGTATTCTGATAAGTCTGAGAGTATATTTGAGAGCAGCCAGATAAAATGTTTGGAATTGAGACTGTACACTAAAATTCAGGTCACATACTCCAGTGGGAAGGGAATAGAGTGTATCACCTCCTACACTAAGGGGCTCCCCACATAGGCTGACACAGTCTTCTGTCACCTTAGACCTAACTCTCTCATTAGTGTCGTAACTGGATTATATGGTAAAACTGAGTGGTTCATATCCACAAACCCTTTATTAAATTGGACATGTCACCTGGCCAAGGAAGGCCCTCTCGGTTTCCTCATTGGTTCGCTGGTATCAACTGGTGTAAATGTTCTCCTGCAAGGTATAGTGAGCCCATCTGGAGACAGAACTAACTCATACGAATGGGAGAACAGGGAGGTAGGGGAACAGCAGGAAAGGAAATGGCTAAGCCAGGTGGGGTGACTAACCCCAAAATCAGGAGTGCGAAACGTGGTTATGGATGGGTTTGACCTGGTTCCAGGCCAAGAAGTGGAAAGAAGTTATTTGTTTCACTTTATGCTCTTCTCCATATCTACCCTATCACCCTCCTCTCGTCTCCTTTCTCTTGGCTCTCTGCCAGGCTGGTGTCTTTGAGAAGTCAGAGAGTCCCAGAAGGGTAGATCTGGAAAAGGGACTTCAGAGTCATCTCTTCCAACCCCTTGAATAAACAATCACTGAGTCTGGAGCCCAGACAGGTGGGGTGACTTGCCCTGCTGAGAAAGAGAGGTCCAGCTTGGATGTAGCCCTAAGATAAGGACTTTTTAAGCGCCCCATGGTGTCTCTTTTGGGGGAAATTTTGTAGACAGTGAGAAAGTGGTATTAACACTGTCAGGAGATGCAAGAAGAAAGACCATGGGTGGTTTGTAGAAAAAGGCAGTGGTAGAAGGAAGTAATCAGGAGGTTAGGAAGATGATGAAAAGAAAAGATGGAAGGCAGGATACAGGCATAGGGTATTCTGAATTACAGCGATATCACCAATTGGCGTTAAATTAAACCATCAGAAATAACTCTGTAAATTCTCCTTCTGAGTATTTATCTAAGAAAAGAGAAAACGTGTCCACAAAAAGACTTGTACAAGACTATCCATAGCAGCTTCATAGGTCATATTCAAAAGCTTAAGACAAACCTGTTGTCCATTAGTAGGTGTGTAGCCACACCATGGAATGCTGGACAGAAATACTAGGGATGTTCACATGGACACGGGAGACTCACAGACATTCTGAGCAGAGGAAAGAAGACACAAAGGACTTACCTGATAGTTCCATTTGTATGAAGCTCTAGAACATATGATATTTATTGTAGAAAAAAATCAGAGCAGTAATTACTGGGGGCAGGTGGCGGGAAGGATGGCAGTGGTGGGGTAGCCCTTCTGGTGTGATGGCCATGCTCCATGTTGTGTTAAGGATTTCGTTCACACAAGTGTGCGCATCTGTCAAAACTCCTGGAAAAATACATTGAGGATCTGTACATTTCATTGGGTGTGAATTTTATCTCAAGAAAAATAGCACCCCAAAATACTGACCTCTAGTTAATGATATGCATGTTCAAGTCTTTAGGGGTAAAGGATAAAGCAGTTAACTTAGTGGTGCATCCAAAAATCAGGTGGGGGACCTCCCTGGTGGCGCAGCGGTTAAGTGCAGCGGTTAAGCGCTGCGCTGTGGAGCTGTGGGCAGTGGCGACGCGAGTTCGACGCCCAGCCTGGGAGATTCCCACATGGTGGGGCAGACCTCTCCTGCCTTGCCTGCTGCTCCCCTCAGCAGTGTATTTCCCTTGATCTGCCTGTGCTCTTCCCCACTCTGTCTCTGGTGAACTCTCTCGCCTCCCCACGTTCTGGCCTGTACCCCAGCTTGTATGCATAAATAAATAAATCTTTTTAAAAAATCAGGTGGGTTGATAGATGGCGAGATGGAAGCTATGAAAGCAAGTGGAGTGAAATGTCAGTTGCCTAGTCTTGGAGGCGACTATATGGTCGCTCAGGGTGTAATCTTGCAGTTACACTTGCATGTTTGAAATCTTGCATTAAAAACTGTTGAAGAGGGGCCTCCCTGGTGGTTGCAGGGTTTAAAGTCTCAGCTATCAAGTTATCACCAGCCACTAAGACCTGAGTTCCATCCCCAGGCATGGAGCTGACCCACATGGCGCAGCAGACCTCTCCTGTCTCCCCGCTGCTCCCCTCAGCAGTGTACTTCAGTAGATCCACCTGTTCTGCTCCCCACTCTGTCTCTGGTGAATCCGCTCCCCCCACTCCCCGTACCTCTAGCCTACACCCCAGCTCTTGTATGCATAAATGAAAATAAATCTTTAAAAATAAATTAATTAATTAAAAAATAAAAACTGTTGAAGAAAACTCACTAGAGGACATAATACAATTTTTTAAGAATTATTAAAATGCTGCACAGTGTGGAAAGACATTCCTGGCGAAGTATATATATCAGAGCAAGCCTAGATGTTCCTTCTCCCATCTTCTTGACCTTTCCTACCTCCTTTCCTGCCTTTCTCTTATTTTTTTCCACTTCCACTCAGAGTTGTGGTTGATACGACCTTAGCCTATTTTAGCCTCTTCATCGTCCTGGTCATCACTTTCCCAGGTGATCTGCATGCCACACTCAGCTCCCCTCCAGCCAGGTACTGAGAGTTGGTCTTCAAGCACCACTTTCTGTGTGGCCCCAACGCCAGGCCAAGCTGAGATCTGATGGGCAGAACTTTCTAGTGGTTTGGTGCCCTGGGACACCGGACTTGCCATGCTAAAACCACAATGTCAGCAACCTACATTCAGAGTTCAAGTTTATTTTTAAACAATGATAGTGAATGGATTCAACAGACTTGTTTTTATTCGCAATATCTGATAATGTTTAAATCAGACTCTGCAAGTAAAATGCTCTGAAACACAATGGCTCTTATCCAAAATTGGTTGAAAGCTCACAGAAGCTTATAAGTCATTCATGGGGGCCACACATGCATAAATGTGCAAAAACGTGTGGTCTGATCCCCTTGTTGGTGACCTTCACTTGTGGAGAGCCCTGACCTGTCTAGTTCCCACTGGCAGCTGGCCCCTCTCTGGGCCTCACAACAATTACCAGTCTACATCCAAATGTCTCACCTTGACTCTGAACTTTATCACTGATTATTGCCACTAAAAAGGCAGGTTCTTAAAAATATGACCTTCCTACACGTGACATTCAGGGATGTTCCTTTTTTGGTTTATGGTGGTTTCCCATGCCTCTTTCTTCTTTTCAAGCTTACATATTTTTTGGGCTTCTGGCTTTTGGGAAAGAAGCTAATTTTATTTTTCACCAGAAGGAGAGCATGTGGAAAATTGTTCTAGAACTTTCCTGGCTGTGTGTGAATTATTGGCCAAAAAAGAAAAAAACAGGGAAAAGAAGAAAAAGTAACCATTCCCAATGATGCCGCTCCTTATTCCCAAAGGCATTAGGGGATCACTGGCCATCCCCTGTGTGCCTGTAACACCCCATCTTTCCCAGCCTCACCCTCCTTTGCCTCTGAAGACTAGTAACATCCCCTCCTTCTTAGAACATTCTCCTCACTTGACTTTCATATATTTATATTCTCTGGCCAGGCTGCCTCACTCCAACTGCTCCTGCGTTTTCTTCCTTTTTACTTTCACCAAATTTAGACAGTCCCTGATGCTTAGGTCATCCCTTGGGCCTCATTTCCCATAGCTTCTCTCTCTTCTAGAGCATGGACGGCTATCCCAGTCCATCCCAGCGGACACCAACCTCTCTCTCCTGAACACCAAAGCCACATCTCAGAGAGCTTCTGCCAGACCTTCTCCGCACCCCTCAGCGATACAACATTGCCATTTCCAAAGACAAAATCTCCACATTTTTTTTTAAGATTTATTTTTATTTATACATACAAGCTGGGGTACAGGCCAGAGGTATGGGGCGGCGAGAGGGTTCACCGGAGACAGAGCGGGGAGCAGAACAGGCAGATCAGAAACACACTGCTGAGGGGAGCAGCGGGTGAGGCAGGAGAGGTCTGCCGCGCCATGTGGGATTCTCCCCGGCCGGGCATCGAACTCGCGTCACCGCTGCCGACAGCTCCACAGCGCAGCGCTTAACCGCTGCGCCACCGGGGAGGCCCAAAATCTCCACATTTAAACCCGAAAGAGGCCGTCTCCTGTTTCTGTCTGCCCTGCGTCTCTTTTCAATGCAAAAACCGTTCTTCATCTACTAGGACTGTCAGTTACAGTGTCCCACATAGTCTGAGCAGGAGGGGACATGACCATGTCTTTACCAACCAGCGACATCTGATCCTCCTGCTCACAGGCATGAGTGGAAGCCCAGACACCAGGTGCCAGGCACCAGGTCTGTGGGTCACAACAAGCTCCGTGGTTCTTGAGTTCCTCCTCTTGCCACCACCACGGCTGCCAGGGCTCCAAGCATTCTCAAAGCCTGTTAAGCCCTTCTTTCTATTCAGTGAGCTAGCTACCCATAATCCTTCTGGTAAACCTATAGTTTTCTTTAAGCTAGTCAATGTTTATTTCTTTCATGTGCAGCTAAACAATCATACTGATTTACTTTGGATCCCCGGGGCCCAAGCCTCAAACCGGTCATAACATACCCTCTGCTGCCTCAGATAATGCAGCTTCCGTGTATCCACATTTCTTTTGCCTGCTCTTCTCTGCATTCGTGCAGCTAGTCCATTCTGTGTCCGTTGCCTTAGAGGGACGGGATGGAGCAGAAAAGAGAGAAAGAGCAGAAATGGTACACAGCGTGGCAAGTGACTTGGAAGCAAACCTTATTTGCAGTAGTAGGATTCTCCACCCTACCTGTCCAGTCTTCCCTGATTAGAGGATTCCCAGGTGAGACTTGAGAAGGAAGGACAGAACAAGTGAGGAGAGTAAAACGTCACCTGGTCCTGGAGGGAACCTGAGGTTATCCTCTGTCCCAGGGAGAACCTCAGACTCCATGAAGAAAATTAATGATTGGGGTATGTCTTAGTGCGCTGGGGCTGCTATAACAAAATGCTGCACACCAGGTGCCTTGTAAACAACAGTCATTTGTTGCTCACTGTTCTGCAGCCTGAGAGTCCAAGGTCAAAGCACTGGCAGGTTCAAATCCAGTGAGCGTCCACTTCCAGTTCGTAGACAGTGTCTTCACCCTGTGTCCTCTCAGAGGTCTCGTTTCTAAGGGCACTAAACTATTCATGAGGGTTCTTCCCTTCCCCCAAAGGGTCCCCCAACACACACCAATGCCATCACCTTGGTGTTAGGATATTTTTTTAAGATTTTATTTATGCATACAAGGCCAGAGGTATGGGGGATGAGAGGATTCACTAGAGACAGAGTGGGGAGCGGAACAGGCAGATCGACGGAAATACACTGCTGAGGGGAGCAGCAGGGAGACAGGCGAGGTCTGCTGCGCCATGTGGTTCAGCTCCCTGGCCGGGGATAGAACTCAGGCCGCAGAGGTGACAGTGCTGACACTTGACCCGTAGGTGACCAAGGAGGCCCCTTGCGGTTAGGATTTTAACAGGGGATGCAAACCTTCAGACCACAGTGGTGCATCTCAGCCTGCTGGGAAGGGACCCACTGATTGTCATGCAACCCAGAAAGGCCTAGAAGCAGCAGCAAGAACCAGAGAGTCCTACAGGGACCCTGCAGAGCAAATGAGCAGCGCCCGCACCACTGGCCTGCGAGGCCTGGTGACGCAGAGCCCCATGCTGTGATGTCTCAGCAGAAAGTGCCAGCCCACAAGGCCCAGGACCAGAAAGCCGCCCCCTCCGGATGCCTTAGGATTAGGTAAGCCCTGAGGATAGTCATGACCCAAAAAAATGGTGGGGAACCCCACTGAGTTTATTCCAAACTGGCAAAAAGTAGGCTCAAAACAGAAATTAAGTTGTTAAAGAGAAATAGAGAAAGAAATTGTTCTTCCTGCCCTGAATGCTAAGATCTGTGCCCTGGCACACTTGTTTCTGCAGCTGTCTCATCCTTCCTGTCAGACTGCAGCTCTCCTCCCGGCCTGTGACCGCTGCACGGGGCCTCAGGCACCTATGTCAACACTCAATACGCTTGTTTTTAGGTTGATTTGAATTCCCAAGTACTGGTGGGAAATGTCGGGAGTCTGGCTTCTTAATGGCCACAAAACACTTATTCTTTAAAAAAAAAAAAAAAGGATTTAATTTATGCATAGGAGAACTGGGGTGCAGGCCAGAGGTACGGGGTGGAGAGAGGATTCCCCAGAGACAGAGTGGGGAGCAGAACAGGCGGATCTACTGAAATACACTGCTGAGGGGAGCAGCAGGGAGACAGGAGGGTCTGCTGTGCCATGTGGGAAGCTCCCTGGCTGGGAATAGAACTCGTGCTGCAGTGGCTGCAGACAGCTTCACAGTGCTGAGAATAACCCCTTGCGCCACCAGGGAGGCCCAAGACACTTATTCTTGATGTCTGGGAGCATCCTGACATTTTTCATATTCTCGTGAGAAGGTGAGAGCATTGCATCGGAGGTCTGGAGGCATCGCTGGAACTTGCTTCTCCAGCACAGCGAAGGTTGCTTGACCCCAGGGATTGGAAGTTGGCGGCGCCTCTCACTCCTGCTCACAGAGGGCTTGCTTATTTTGCAAAAGTGTATCATGGAATTTCAGAGCTGGGAGGGATGTCAGGCTGCAAGCCGACGCCCTCACTTACAAGCATGGGCAGGGGCAAACTGCGGCCCAGAGATAGGTGGCAATTTACCCAAAATAACAGACCACGGGGAAGGCAGAGCAAGACTCTGCCCTTCCTCCCGCCCCATAATCTCCACCTTGAGATTCCAAGGCCTGCCCCTGCAGCCCACGCTCACCCAGACCCTGGTGCTCCCCATCAGTCCCCCTCCACAGCCGCCTGGGAAAACCTCAATCTGGGTCAAGCCAAGGTCTGAGCAACTTTACCCCTGGGCTGCTGGGATCTGCTTGAGAGCATCAGACCAACCCACACATTGGAGCCGCCACAAATCCCAGCTGGGCTGTGCGGGGCCGCCATGCTGCCAGCGACCCCCAAATCCTTCCCTGCTCCGCTCTCCTCTTCTGCGCTCTGGTTCTTTCCCGATTGTTCTACTCCCCTCTAATTTCTACCCCCATTTCTCTCCCGTTCACATTAAATCCTTCTGAAATGAATTCCTCTCCTGGGAGAGCCTGGCTTCCCACCACCAGACTACATCTGCGCCCCCCTGCCCTATCCCCCTGCATCTGAAGTCCGTCCTCCCTCTGTGCTCCCAGCTCCATCTCTCAAAAACACTCTTGGTTTTGTCCCCTCTGGCTCCGGGCGAGGGAGTCGGTGCAAATCCCAGCCCTTCCAGTTGGACAGGCGAGAAACTTAGCCTCTGTTGCTTCCTCACTTGTCAAAAGTGGGTGATAAGACCCACCTTCCTGATGGGGATGCTGATGAGGACTGAGTGAGATGGCACATGTAGCTCTTCGAGGAGTACTTGGCACACACACCTGTCATCTTAGACCTCGGTGCCCCTCGCCAGGGCCAGCCCGTCTCCGGGTCTCTTCCCTGGCTTCCCCTGACACTCTTCCTGTCTAGGGGCTTGTCCCTCCTGCGTCTGCCATCAAAAGAATCTTATAAAACAAAGTTTTATCAGCTCACTTTGCTACCAAAAGCTGTCCAATGGCTTCCCATAGCTCCTGAAATAAATCTCACTTTCCTCAGCTCGGCCTCTCAGGCCCTGCGTGCCACGCTCCTCTCTTCCCTGGTTTCACACCCTCACTACATTGGTTGTACCAGCTCCTCCTTATCCTGCGGGTCTTGGCTTCGCCTCGCTTCCTCTAGGGAGGCAGGTTTGCTCCTTTTAAGCCTAAGGATGCCCCGTCCGCTCCTTGCCCGTGGTACTCAGCTCTGGCCTCAGTGGCACATATCGCCTGTTTCTTGCTGCAGACTATGAGCTCTGTCTCTTCTATTTATTGCCTTAATTATTTCGTCGCCTGCCTTCATGCTAAACTCGGAGGCTTTCGGAAGCAGGGACTTCCTTTGGTTCACTGATGCTGCTCAAGAGCCCAGGAGAGGGTTGGCAGAGAGGAGGGGCTCAGTGAGTGCCTGTGGATGAACTAATCGATACCTGGGTACCATTTTCTCGACAGAGATGGCAGTTTTGTTTTTAAAGACTTATCTGTTTATGCATACAAGAGTTGGGGTGTAGGCAAGAGGTATGGGGGGGATGTGTGAGAGGATTCACTAGAGACAGAGTAGGGAACGGAACAGGCGGGTTTATTGAGACACACTGCTGAGGGGACCAGTGGGGAGACAGGAGAGGTCTGCTGCGCCCTGTGGAAAGCTCCCTGGCAGGGGACCAAACTCATGCTGCAGTGGCTGTGGATAGCTTCATAGTGCTGAGACTTAACCCCTTGTGCCACCAGGGAGGCCCAGAGATGGCAGTTTTTAAAGGAACTTTGGAAAATTGAACACTGAGAAAAATCTTAAGATAATCTGTTCTTGTTCAGAGACCCCACACCTTGAGACACCTGTAGAACATCTTCAGGTGATGTCTGCACCTTCATCACCTCTGCTGTGCATTAGCAACATGAAGCAGGCTCCAGAGGCCCAAGGGACCTTTGTTCTTTTTATGGACAATTTTTACACTAGAACTAACTGCCTGTGGGCTGCTCTGACATGGAGTAATGACTTTAATCCCATTTGACAGCCCTTTCTCCTTAAAATTATTTATGGGATTCCAGTGAGTCCTTAGTAAATTAATGTCAGACTTAACTTTAAATGGTCCACCCGTCCTAATGCCTTTGTTATAATAACTTGCAATATGAGGTTCTTTTGTTGGTTTTAGAAAGTAGTAAAAGAGAGTTTCTTTTGTTTAACAGTATTCCTTTTAAATTTCTTTCTTAGGTTGTAACAGATGAGATTGCAAAAGGGCATGTGTCACTGATTATGATGACTAAGTATTCTTTTCCAATTAATGTTTGGGCTTTTAAATTTTTTATAAAGATTTATTTATTCATGCATACAAGGGGTGTAGGCCAGAGGTATGGGGTGGTGAGAGGATTCACCAGAGACAGAGTGGGGAGCAGAACAGGTGGATCTACTGAAATCCACTGCTGAGGGGAGCAGCGGGGAGACGGGAGAGGTCTGCTGCAACATGTGGGGATCGAACTCGTGCTGCAGTGGCTACTGATAGCTTCATAGTGCTGAAACTTAACCCCTTTCACCACCCAGGAGGCCTCTGGGCTGTTTTTATTTTGACCACCCAATCTTGCCCTTTCTTATTCTTCCCTCTCTCTTCTCTTTCTTCCCTCTTCTTGCAGAAAAAGAGAAGAAGAAGAAAAAGTATATAATAAATACATGTATACATATGTGGAAGGAGAGGAATCTTCTAATAGATTCATATGGAGAAAAGTTCATACAAACCCTAATCTGTTAATATTCATGTATGTGTATTTGTGTGTGTCTGCATGCTGGGGTGTCTGTGTGCATGTGTGTGCATGAATGAGCAGGTGTGTGCGTGTATGTGCGCACAGCAGCGCCTTGAATACTGTCATTTTGTTCAACATCACTTCATTATAATGTCAGTGAGGGAAAAACCGACACCGCATTCCGGAATGAGGCCCCTGGTCTGCGTGGGCTTTCTCCAACTCCCTCCCACATGCTGAAGTTGTGTGTGTTCCATGTGTTGGCGTGTCTACATAGTCTGAGCAAGCGTGGGTGTGTGAAGCGCCCTGGGCTGCAGGGTGGACGCGTCCGCCTGCGACCCCAGTGGGCATGCGCAGGCTGGAAGCTGAGTGAGCGGACAGATGAGCAGATGAATGAATGAATCCACGTGATTGTTTCGAATTAGAGGTAGGTAGAGTGTCCTTAGAAGTTTGGTGGAGCTTTTATGGCCAGAAATGTGCCATAGAACTTAAGTTTTATTTACATCAGTTAGTCTTTGGTCAAATTGGTTTTATTTTGTTATTCCACTGGAGGTCCCAGTTTCCGAGAACCTATTGAGGACACGGAACACTTAATATGTGCATGTGTGTGCCTCAAATATGTAAATTCCAAGTCTATCGCATCTGTGGCTGCTTCCGCATTCTAATGGCAGAGTTAAATAGCTGAGACAGAGGCCAAGAAGCTTGGAGAGACTAAAATACTTGCTGTCTGGTCTTCTGCAGAAACAATGTACTGGCCCTTGTCAATAATAGTAGAACATGGCAGCTCTCCTGCCCACCTGGGACTACGCAGGTGCCTTTCTTTGCTTTCTTCCTTTCTTAATTTACCTGTACTTTTTAAATGTACAAATAGTAGTAGTAGTAGCAGTCGTAATAGAAGTAGCAGAACATGCCATTTTAAGCTAGGTAAAGGTTGCCTGGGATACACAGCATGTCCCTCCAGCAACCATGCCCGGTGAAGGGTGCCGGTAAGAGGCGGTAGAAGTCAAGCACCGCTGCATGTTGAACCAGGAGTTGAGCCCGAGGCCACCGCAGTGGGGTTACGGAGCGTTATTCAGGATGTGGACAGTCTACCCGGCTCTCTAGAGAAGAGGAAAACCAATTCTTATTCTGGCTATTTGTTCCACAGCTACCTCTAGTCCTCATTGGTTGGGGTGATGTCCATGTGTAGCATAAGATGCCTGAAAAGGTCTTGAGAAGACATTGCTAGAAATTCTTAAACGTTCCAAATCCGGGATCTGCAGACCATTCCATAAAAACATGATGGGAGATGATTGCGCCCTTCTTGGCTTCTAAAGCTTTATTTTTATAAGCAATCATTTCTCAGTTCCTCATCCTCGTCCTTAATTGGGTAGGACAGGATGTTATTTCTTGTCATTATAATAACGATTAAAGTCGTCACACCCTACATAATAGCGAATGTCGAATTCAAATGGCTGCGTTCAGGAAGTACCCGCGTTCCAAAAGTGCCCTCACCAATGAATGGGCATCTGGGGGGCGGGGGGGGAGCGGGGACATGCTGGCTGCCATTTGCTGTTTCCCTCTTGCTGTTATTTTCTATTTGCCTTCATTGTTAAGTGATAAAACTGTTCCATCACCACAGGCAAGAAGCCTGCGCCTGGTGGCAGAGCAGGTGTAGGGCACATGTTTTTACAAAATGCCTTTTTATTAATTTAATTAGCACCTGTGCTCCCAGGCTGGTGAAGCAAGAGCTGAAGCCGAGGGTCGAGCCCCTCCCCCACGCGCCCAGGTCTCTCTCGGTCTCGTTCTCCTTCTCGTGCAAAGTCACCTGTCATTTGTCCCTGCTGTCACCTCTGAGCCTCACCACTCTCTCTAGTATTAAGGTAGAAATATTATCATCAGGTAGGATAATCTAGTATTAAGGTGGAAATATGGGCCGCTCTAGAAATGGAGGAATCTATCCAAATATTTTGTTATTATTAGGTGAGAAGCTGTTGGAAAATTAGAAAATGGGTCCTACGTAAAATAAATGTTGAAAGTAGGGCCTCCCTGGTGGCACAATGGGTTAAGCACAGCACTACGAAGCTGTACGCAGCCACTGTGGTATGAGTTCGATCCCCGCCTAGGAAGCTTCCCACAGGGCGCAGCAGACCCCTCCTGTCTCCCTGTTGCTCCCCTCAGCAGTGGACTTCAGTAGACCCACCTGTTCACCAACAAGGCTTATATCAACCATGCTCTGAACCCCTGAGGGTGCCTGAAAATTATTTATTCACTTTGAAATCTTATCCAATATGCTAACTTGGTTTACAAGTGAGGCCCTGTCCAAATTGACTCAAACTTTGTATTCATCGGAGCCAAAATATGCAATTTCACTATGAATGAAAATTCACAGTAACTCCTCTCTGTCATTTCCTCTCAGCTGTCCACAGTGTGGAAGCTGGCCAAACTTGATGTATTTCAGAATTATATAAAGGTAACTTCAAATTAGATGACCTGGGTGAACCAGCCCTTTCTGTGGGTTCTCAGAAGAGCCCACCCATTTCTTAGCACAGAGCCTGGGGGAGTGGGGGAGAGACCACGAGCGTCCCATGAGGTTTTCACATTGGCTGCAAGCTCAGTACTGCATCAGTTTGGCACCATTTTTCTTACCTTTAGAAGCAAAGTCATTTTTCTGGTAAGAAAATTAAGACAATTATCACTTAATCATCTTAATTGTTCATATTACATATTAGAAAGAGTCATCCAGCCTCAAATGCTGTAATTACAGTGTCTTGCTCAGCCCTTACTACAGCTGTTCCCCAAACACTCCCCCACCTCTCACTAGAATTGCTCCTTAACATAATGCTGTTTGGCTTCTGGTTGGAGTTTCCTCATTTAAAGGAGATTTATACCATGTATCTGACGCCCTCTCCTTTTGAGTTTTATTCCTCAGTCTAGTGGGGCCAGCTGCTTTTAACAGATGGAAATTTGGTCCCTTGAAAAAGCAGCAGCTGCCAGGTACCTGCTGGCACCGGCTCTCCCATTCCATGTTGAATCACATCCATGTTTGCCTAGGGGCTCCCTAGCCACACTTTAAATCATACCTAAATTTAATTTCCATTCCAAACACAATGTCTCGGAGCAGTAAATAAAAACAAGCAATAGAAGCTTGCAAGTTCCTGAGAATCGTTTGAAGGAACAGAGAAATGGCATAGAAGTGACATTTCAGAAAGACTATGTCAAACTCATAAATGGTGCTAAATCTCCTCCCACCCTCCACCTCACCTCCCAGGGAAATGTCATATTATTAAACTGTAGTCCGATTCCCCCTCTGTCCCAGGGGCTTCTGGAATGTGATTTTGCACAAGTGACTTTCTGAAGCAGTTGACCAATGAACTGTGCCTTTAAGAATCCAAATGGAACGATGCTCATTTGAATACTTTGCAAGATGTATTCTATTAGGTTTATAAATGGAACGCAATCCATTGCTTAATGACTTGCAGTCAGCCTTAGGAACAGCATTCACTGCGCTGTGCTGTTGTGACAGCAACCGGACAAAAATAAATCTTGTTCATTTCCATTCAATACCGCAGGCATTTAAGCCTTGCCTTCTCCACACCCGATGTGGTGCTGATTCTAAGAATAGAGATGAATGAAGCCTGAGCCCTGTCTCCGTGGCTGCTTGTTCTCAATCAAGGGGAGTGAGCACAGGGGATGTACCGAGAGCGTTGAGGGTGCGCAGCCTTGGAGGTGAGGGCGTTCAAACTTGACCAACCTGGTCCCCTTCCAAGGATCAGTCAGAGAGCAGATGAAGAATGGACGAAGTAAATGCAGAACTGGGGACAACCAGCTGAGTTTGGAGAAGTCTGAACTTCTGCACAAGAAGCAACGAGAACCAAAGGGAAGGCGGTGGTGGATGTGGCAGGTAGAACCAGCAGGCTCCGGTGTCTGTCTCAGGAGTGGAGAAAAGAAGAGGGAGGAACCCAGGAAGATTCTGAGTCTCTTACCATGGCAATGAGGTGGATGGTCTATTAGCCCAAAAGGGAAATTAAGAAAAAAATGGGCTGAAGTTTGGTTGTTCATTCATTTATTCAACAAATGTATATTGACTCTCTCGTCTGTGCCAGTCGCTGGGTTGGCATGGAGAGGGCAATGGAAAACAGAAGCAGACGTGACCCTGCCCTCCTGGAGCTTACAAGGGAGGGGAAACTGAGTGGCCAAGTGGACAGAACTGACCCTTGGACAGCACGGGGTCCACTCACACCCAGATTTTCTTGTAAACAGGCCGTGTGACTAGCGGTGCCAGTGCCCACAGCTCAGTCCTATCAACGTATTTTCTCTTTCTTATGATTTTCTTAACCTTTTCTTTTCTCTGGCCTATTTTACTGTAAGAGTACATTATACAAGACATACTACCTACAAGATAGGCGTTCATGGTTGACGTTACCAGTTACGCTTCCACTCGACAGCGGCCGTTAGTAATTAAATTCTGTGGGAGGCATGTGGATTTCCAGTGTGTGGGGTCCATGCCTCTAGCCCCCTCCCTGCGCCCCCTGCCTGTTCAGGGATCAGCTGTGAATTGTAAACTTCAGCGTGGTGATTACAAGACAGGAGAAGGCCCTGGTGCTGCGAGGGCTTTAGGACCTTGGAGTTTGACCTTGGGAGGTCACCCAGCTCCCGACAAATTCACTTTTGAGTGGAGGTAGTGAAATCGGGCAGACGGGCCACAAATGCCCAAGCTCTGAGGCAAGAGCCACCAAAAAACCCCAAAAGGCCAAAAGCAGCAAAGGCCAGCAACTGAGGAGAGGACAGGCCACTGTGGGTCTCACCCACGCGCACAATTGCAGGAGACTTCAGGCTACAGGAACAGCAGCAGCAAACACGGGGTTTATTGTACACACGGGGGCACAGAGCTCGCTGCACCCTCAGGGGGCGGCCGCCTCCCCGGGAACGCAGCGGGGACGGCAGCTCCTTGGGAGGTGCTGGGTAAGACCCACAGACAGGCCTCTGAGAGACCAGGCCCAGGGCCCCAGGTGCTCCTTTCAGGCTACGTCAGAGACAGGACCAGAGGCCCCATCCCTGCAGAGTCCTTCGGCGTCTCTCCCTGCTCGGAGGGCGGCTGCTGGTGCTTCTTTTCTTTTCCCTTCCTCGGAGGCCAGGAGCGGGCTTCTCTCTGCTCCCTTCGGAGTCTGGAACCCTCGTCTTTCTTCTCCTGGGGCTGGTGTCGCCATGTCTACTCCCGTTCTTCTCTTTGGTGGCCTCTCTTTTCCTTCTCTTCTCTTTCTCCCCCCTTTTCGGTTCAATCTTTTCCCCCCCTTAGGTCCCTCCAATCCTGGCTTATATCCTCTCCCCGGTACCATCCATAAGTCTGATTGGACCATTTTCAATCCTGGAGCTGATTGGACCTACCCATCAGCTCCTAGCACCTGATTGGTCCGTTCAGAAAATGGCAGTTACTGGGCAGGAGCAACTGCTGTAACTGACTCTGGAGCAGCGGGGGAAGAGGCACCACCGCTCCTGCAGGCGCCCACTGCTAAGGCAGCTGGGTTCCAGTAACAGCAGGAAGGATGCCTAGGGGCGAGCTGGTGGAGAGAGGGGTGCTCACAGAGAAAATACAATAGCCAGGGTCTCTGGGATTTTCAAAAGCTCAGAGAAAACCAGCGTGGCTGCAGCAGCGAGGTCAGGGATAAAGCGAGACGAGCAGAGGAAGGCGGGCCACAGAAGGCCTCGGAAGCTGAACTGGCCACCAGCCAGTCTGCATGACAGGGCCAGGCTGTGGTCAGGGAAGGACACACGCCTGTGCCTGCTGAGGAGTAGCTGCTGTGCTGACCCACCCGGGGGGTGCCCCACCGCACCCCACACCCATCGCGCAGCCAGCACCTCCGTAGACTGCACCTTGATCTGGCAACCACAAGAGGGAAATCTGGTCGGGGGGTGGGGGGCAGTCCTCAAACGCGGCTGTGAGACTGGTCTGTCCCGCGGCTCCCCCTGGGCGATGTTGGCCGCGGACTGTGTTCGCTGCTTTGTGCACAGCCGCTGCTTCTAGGCCATGCCAGGGACTGAGCGCTTATTCCAGGAATGATGCGACAGCTCTGAAGAAGCTGACGTGGTCAGGTACGTGTTGTGAAAATATCACTTCAGCAACTCAACACCCCAAAATCAAATCACCTGATTACAAAATGGACAAAGACGCATGAAGATGTGCTCATCACTCAAGAGGGAAATGCAAGTCAAAACCACAGTGAGGGCCTCCCTGGTGGCCTAGGGGTTCAGTCTCAGCTCAATCACTGCTGACGCCTGAGTTCGATCCCCGGCCAGGGAGCTGACCCACATGGCGCAGCAGACCTTCCTGTCTCCCCACTGCTCCCCTCAGCAGTGGATTTCAGTCAGTCTGCCTGTTCTCCCCACTCTGTCTCTGGTAAATCCTCTGACCCCCACACCTCTGGCCTACACCCCAGTTTTTCTATGCCCCCCCAAAAACATAATGAGATATCACCCCACACCAGTTAGAATGGCTATTATCAAAATGAAATTACAAGTGTTGGGGAGGACGTGGAGAAAAGGGGACCTTTGTGCACTATTGATGGGAATGTAAATTGGTGCAGCCGCTATGGAGATTTGTGCCAAAATTAAGTATAGAAACACCCTATGATCCAGCTGTTCCTCTGGGTATTTATATAAAATATACAAAAAAACACTAACTTGGAAGTATACACGAACCCCCATGTTCACGGCAGCATCATTCACCATCCCCAAGAGGGGCCTGTGACCTGAGTGGCCACAGATGGACAAATGGAGAAATAAATATATGTAACAGAATACACTCGGCCATGAAAGCAAGATGGAATCTTGCCGTTTACAACAGCAGGAGTGACACTGCTAAGTGAAGGAAGTCAGGCAGAGAAAAACAAAGACCATACGACAAAGAAACAAAATAAAACAGGGCCTCCCTGGTGGGGTAAGGGGTTAAGTCTCAGCCTATGAAGCTGTCTGCAGAAGCTGCAGCATGAGTTCGATCCCCGACCAGGGAGCCTCCCACATGGTGCAGCAGACCTCTCCTGTCTCCCCCACTGCTCCCCTCAGCATTGTATCTCAGTAGATCCACCTGTTCTGCTCCCCACTCTGCCTATGGTGAATCCTCTCACCCCCCCCCCCATGCCTCTGGCCTACACCCCAGCTTTTATGTGTAAATAAAATAAATTAAAAATTAAAAAAAAACAAAACCCCTTAGATTCTGACAACAGAATGGTGGTTATCAAAGAGGTTGGGGATTGTGAAACAGACAAAGGGGGGCAGTTGTCTGGTGGTAAATGGGAGCTAGACTTACAGGGGTGAGCACAACGTAGCAGATACAGTGGTCAGCTTACCAAACTGTACACCTGAAATTTATATTATGTATAAACTAGTGTTACCTAAAAGAAAAGGTGAGTAACAGATTGAGGAGGGTCCAAAGTAAAAGCAGATGGACCGGTCACTAGGCTGGTGTCCATCCTGCTTTCTGTTAAGGTGTTGATTGTGGAAACAGATTTAAGAAACCCCAATCAAAACCCTGGTAGGCTTCCACAAAGAAATCAACAAACTGACTGTAAAACTTACAAGAAAATATAAAAGGCATCAAATAGCTAAAGCTGTTTTGAAAACGAAGAACAAAGTTGAAGTATTTATATGACCTGGTTGCGAATCTTACTCTCAAAGTGTAGCAATTAACCCACTGTCAACACCTAAGGATGAGTGGCTGTTGCAAGTGGAATTGTCTGCTTTCCTTTTTAGATTGTTCATTGTTGTATACGGAAAACAAGGGTTTATTTCATAGCCTCCAACATTTTTGGATTCATTTATGAGCTAAAAGATTTGGGGCTGTGGATCCCTTGGAGTTTCTATACAAAAGATCATGTGATCTTCCTATGGAGAAAATTTCACGTCTTCATTTCCAATTGTATGTATTTTTTTTATTTCTCTCTCTTGCCTGGTCAGTCTGGCTAGAACTCCCAGCATTACACTGAACAGATGTGGCAAGAATGGACACTCTTGCTCCTGACCTTGAGAGATGAACTTTCAATCATTCAAAACTGAATATGTTAGCAGTGGGGTCTTTTCAAGGTGATGAAGACTGTCTTTCAAAGGCCATTGACAAGTCAGATGGATGGCTATTCAGGGGATGGTATCTTAGGTTTTCCAAAGAGATGACCCCAATGTCAGACAGGATTAAGACACAGTTCCACACGAAGACTATGTAACGAAAACATTGGCTCAGGAGTATAATTCAATGATCTTCCCAAACACATCACTCAACCTAAGAAATAGGGTTTTTTAAAAATATTTATTTTATTTATTTATGCATACAAGAGCTGGGGTCTAGGCCAGATGTGCAGGGGGTGAGAGAGTTCACCAGAGACAGAGTGGGGAGTAGCACAGGCAGATCGACAGAAACACACTGCTGAGGGGAGCAGCGGGTGAGGCAGGAGAGGTCTGCTGCGCCATGTGGGAAGCTCCCTGGCTGGGGAACGGACTCTGCTGCAGTGGCTGCCGATAGCTTCATGGTGCTGAGACTTTAACCCCTGCACCACCAGGGAGTCCCTCTCAACCTAAGAAATAGGATGGAAAAGGGTAACGTGCACCATATGTCAGTTTCCTTCCCCCCATCTCTTTGTCCCCTCCTATGAAGTAACCACAACTCTACATTTTACGTGGCTTGGAGACACATATATGTGTCTCCATATACATACATACATACATACATATATTAGAGAGACACACACGAACATGTGTATAATATGTTTAAATAATAAATGATATTTAAGTTGTTTTTTAACCTATATAACAAAGTTTTAGTAGGATATATGTGAACATTAAATATTTTTTTTAAGATTGATTTATTTATGCATGCAAGCTGGGGTGTAGGCCAGAGGTGTGGGGTGGTGAGAGGATTCACCAGAAACAGAGTGAGGAGCAGAACAGGCAGATCCACTGAATCCACTGCTGAGGGGAGCAGCGGGGAGACAGGAGAAGTCTGCTGCACCATGTGGGAAGCTCCCTGGCAGGGGATCGCACTCGTGCTGCAGTGGCTCTGGATAGCTTCATAGTGCTGAGGCTTAACCCATTGCGCCACCAAGGAGGCCCCTAAGTTTTAAATTTTAACGGGATAGATATTTTGTCCCATCACCCACCCCTTGGATCTTTCTCCCTCCACCCTCCTCTTAACTTCAGAAACCTCAGTTGGGTTATCTGTGTGGGAATATGTTAAAGCCACTGTAAAGGACATTATCTCCAAGCACATTTCAGAAGCTAGATGCTGTTGGGTGGAGAGAAGCCCCTGATTTGTATGACTGTACTATAAGTCCATGTAATTTTACCTATACAAAAACAGTGTTTTAGTTTTGGTTTGTTTGCTATCCCAAATGCAGGAACATTTTATTCTTTTATCTGTTTGGACCAATTTGATGCTTACCAGTTAATAAAAATGAACCATTTCTCTTTTTATGCTCTGAGATACATTTTCCCCACCGCCATCTTTGTGTCCCTGTGTCTCTTTCCTTCTCCCACTCTTGTCCTCAGAGCTTTCAGGAAGTTTACTGATGTCCATTGGTTTTTAAAAGTGTTTTATGTTATCAAACTCTCTGCTATGTAAATGTCCAATTTTGCTTTAATCATTCTGATTTTGCAGCACATAATTCTCTCAAATTCCCTCCATTTTTATTGAAAATGTCTGTATTTCATCCTTTGTTATGGCTGTGTAATACTCCATGGCGTGGATGTAATGTATCTTCTTGATCCACCTGTCTGTTGATAGACACTTAGGCTAAGTGTTGTAGATAAAGATGCTGTTGTAGATAAAGATGCTATGAACATGGTGGGGTTTTGTCGATGGTTTTATATTCTGCAGATATACGCCCAAAAGTAGGGTGGCAGGGTCACATGGCAGTTCCATTTTTACTTTTTTAAGGTAAATTCAGATTGCTTCCCATAATGATTGCACCAGTTCACCTTCCCACCAACAGCGTATTAGGGTTTATGTTAGAAGTGACAACAAGCATTTATTTTATTATATGTCTTTGGGCCCTCTGGATATCCTCTGTAGTGAATTGTCTATTCATATCTGCTGCCCTCTTTTAATTGGTTTATTTGGTTTTTTGTTGTTGACATGTATGAGTTTATTACATATCTTGGATATGAATCCCCTATTAGTTACATATTGTGTAAATATTTTCTCCCATTCAATAAGTTATCTCTTTAATCATCTTTCATTTCTTTCGCTGTGTAGAAGCTTTTTAATTCGAGATAACCGTAACTGCGTATTTTGAATTGCCTTGCCATATGGGGTTGAGTCACCAGAACTATCACCTATAATGTTGATATATAGAACCGATCACCAATGTTTTCTTCTATGTATTTTATTGTTGCAGTTTTATATCTAAATCTTTATTCCACTTGGAGTTTACTTTTACGTTTGGTATTAGCAAATAATCCAGCTTTTTTCTTTTACGTGTGGCTTTCCAATTTTCCCAGCACCATTAATTAAAGAGACTGTCTTTACCCCATTTTATGGCCACAGCTGTTTTATCATTGATTAGGTATTGGTATGTATGTGGATTTATTTCTGTGCTTTCAATTCAGTTCCATTCCCCATGTATCTATTTTTGTGCCAATACCGTATTGTTTTCAGTACAGTGGCTTTGAAGTCAGGTAATGTGATACATCCATTTCTCTCCGTTTTTCTCAAGCTTGGTTTAGCAATAGCATTTCTTGACTTTAAATTTAGACAAACAAAACTTGGTCCTTGTTATTTTCTCTGAGAATGCTAGTCAGGATGAAAACATATACAGATTCATCTCTCAACAAAGTGCTATTTTCAGAAAATCCTGTTGCAAATAGTTTTAATATACTTAGATAATGATTTACAAAAAACATTCTGACATACAGATCATCACATTGTAGCTGTGATCTGGAGTTTTCATTTTGTGTTTTTCAGTAGAACTCCCTGTGTATTAAGTGCATATATAAAATATAAGTATTGGGAACTTTAAAACCAGACTAAAGTTACCTCAGAGAGTCTTAAGAAAAGCTTTCAGTAACTTTTTTTTATTATTCTTTGACATTTATTTCAATCATCATTTTCTAAAAATTACTTCTTAAGATCTGATTTGACATTGTACTTTTCTTATAATAATTATTCTACCCTCAAATGTTTGGGCTAAAAGCACATTTAATTTGTCCCTGTTCTTTCACATGAATGTACCCTTGACTAGTTCATCTTCCTAAATAGAAGAAATCCTAATTAAAGAGGGCAAACATAGCAATTATTCCTTTATGGTATTTCTGTGATATTTTACTTCCTTTCCCTACCTCTAAAATGAAGTCAGAAAGTGAAATAAAGTCAAGAACCATCATTTTACCTGCAGTTGGGAGTGCATCTGTGAAGGTCTTTCAGAAGAGGCAGCTATTTTGACAGATGGGCCTGGACTCAATGTCATGCCAAGGTCATTGCCTCCGTGGTGCGATCTCATAAGACAGCCCCTGTTCCTGTGTTTCAAATTTACTCAGCAGGAATCAGCCTTTCTTTCTATAGTTTGTTTTAAAGTTAAATGACAACACGGACTACATATCTGAAACAGAACAGTGAACAAAACCTAAACCTGTCCTGTGCATTAGCTCACAGGATTGGCCCATTAAATCTGTGAAATACTATCGACACACGCCTACTCCTTCTAGGGTGCATTGGACAAAGCAACTCCACCAAGATGGCCCTTTCTCACGTTGAGGGTCACTCAACTAGTGAATACTCAGACCAGATTTCAAGTCCAGGCCTTTGATTCCAAGGGCCTGGCTCTTTCCACTGCTTCAGGCTGACTTAATGGCCAATGCAAAGTCGTAACTCTCAGGGCTATGCCTTGGAGCACCGCTGCAGCGATGAGGTGAGCAAGTCCACATTTTGGGGAGCCCAACCCACAAGGGCAGTAGGCGGCCAGTGTGCAGTCCAGGTCTCTGAGGTACAGGCCACACACACAGTGGGTTCAACAGGAAGTTGCCATAAAAAAGTGTTAATTATGATGAATGGGAAACTGTCTGGTACCCTGGGGTGAGAGGGGCTACCCCAGGAAGGACAAACTTAGAAGGGGGGCAGATCCTGTTGGAGAAGGTGTGGTTGGGCCCACTGGGCAGCAAAGCAGTTCACGGCCTCGCCAGGCCGCAGCTGGTCTGGAGCTGCAGGTGGGGAAGTGGGGAGCCAGGAAGCAGGCAATCAGCAGATCAGCAGCTGTCAGTGTAGCCACGGCCAGTAGGGGGGGGGGGCGGGCAGGCAGAGGCCTTCAGGAGCTGCTGCTGAATACCCGCCCCCGCCCCCTCTGAGCTGTGTGCAGGCAGCATGGGGAAGGGGAGCAACGGGAGGCCGGGGCTAGAGGCATAGGCTGCAGAGTATGCCGGGTGTGGGTACCCCAATTTCGGCGTCAAGTCCTGCAGAAGGGTTACCGCCAGGCCAGGGCTACAGGACCACAGAAAACTGACTCGCACCATTTTAAGCATCAGGGCAGCACAGCTGAGCTTGCCTGCATCAAGCACTTGTTGTGGCCTTGTTCTTCCTCCCAGACACAGTCACTGGCCATCTAGCACGTGCTGGACTCTGACTAGCTGCGGCTGTTTGCAAGGCAATCGATCAAAGGTTCTCTCAAAAAGAAGACATGAGCTGCCACTCAAGGCAGGAAAACCTACCCTCACAGACCAGTGGGGCAGAACAGAGAATCCAGAAATAAAGACATATAAGCAGCTCAACTAATTTTTGACAAAGGTACAAAAATAATTCAACACAGGAAGAGTAGCTTTTTCTGCAAAGATGCTGGAGCAGGGTCTCCCCGGTGGTGCAAGGGGTTAGGTCTCAGCACTATGAAGCTCTCCGCAGCCACTGCAGCGTGAGCTCCATCCTCGGCCAGGGAGCTTCCCACAGGGCGCAGCAGACCTCTCCTGACTCCCCGCTGCTCCCTTCATCAGTGTACTTCAGTAGATCCACCTGTTCTGCCCCCCACTCTGTCTCTGGTGAGTCCTCTCACCACCCCCCACCTCTGGCCTACACCCCGGCTCTTACACGCATAAATAAATAATTTTTTTTTTTTTAAAAAAAGGATGCTGGAGCAGTTGGCTATGCAGGGGAGGGGGGTAAGGGGGACAGGGGGAGAACCTTGACCTAAACCTCACACCTCAAACAAGAATTAGCTCAACGTGGATCCCAGAGTTCAGTGGAAACTATAAACTATGCAATGTTTAGAAAGATCCATAGGAGAAAATCCTCAGGACCTAGGGATGGGAGAAAGGCTCTTAGATTTGACATCAAAAGTGTAAGACATGAAAGGAAATTTTGATAAACTGGACACCGTCAATATTAAAGCGTTTTGCTCTGCAAAAGACCAGATGAAGAGGTGAAAAGTCTCAGCAACTAAAGACAACAGCAACAGACTTTTTTTAAAAAAGGTTTTATCTATTTATGCATACAAGCTGGGGTACAGGCCAGAAGTGTGGGGCAGTAAGAGGGTTCACCAGAGACAGAGTGCAGAGCAGAACAGGCAGATCATCCAAAACACACTGCTGAGGGGAGCAGCAGGGGAGGAGGAGAGGTCTGCTGCGCCATGTGACAATCTCCCCACCCGGCATCGAACTCCTACCGCAGCTGCCGACAGCTCCACAGTGCTGCCCTCAACCTGTTGTGCCACCAGGGCGGCCCAAGATGACAGCAACAGAAGCACAAAAAGCAAGGCCCCACGTGTGCCTTCCCCGCTGGAGAAGATGGAGGGAGACAAAGAGGGTCATGGAAGGATCCAGGAGCAAGAGGAAAGTCTGTTAGCAAAAGCAACAGGGAGGATCGTGCAAATCGCTCACACATGAGCTATAACCCATGTGGATTAGGGTGCACGGGAGGACCACAGTGGGGAGCCTGGAAGGTGTGTTGGGGACAAAGTGCGTAACTGGGTACCCTGGGAAGCCTTGCTGTGCAAGAGCTTGGAGCTGGAAAATGTTAACTGCACTCCGAGGTCAGAGAACCCTGGTGGGTGTGCACTCCGGGCCAGAAGAACGGGAGCCATCTTGCTGGCTGCAGGGATCTGCTCCAGGGGGAGGGGCAGCAGGGGTTGGTGCTGGAAGCTCCCTGTCTGCTGCTGTCTGGGGTCCCCAAGAGTCTCTTCCCGGCCTCTGCCCACAGCTGTCCTCAGCTGAGGGTGGAGGTAGGAGGCTCACCTGGGATGTAGCTCGGAGGTATCCCGCCCTGGGCAAGGGGAAGGCCACCTGCCCCCCCCCACTCTGCTGCAGGGGGGTGAAAAGCAGGTGGGCTGCAAGAGGTTGAGGGGTGCTTCCTCCAGAAACACCTCTCAGTAGATGCTTCATTTTTCAAAGCTGTGACTGCCTTGAAGATTTTTTAGAATTGCTTTACTTTGACCATTAGTTTTGCCTCCGCAAACCTACGCACATAAGGATAAGACAATTTGAAATTCTGAGATTGAAAGCAAACTTTGCTCCATGATGGCTTCTTCCAGGGAGTCTTGCTGGTAGGGTCGGGGAATTAAGCCAAGTAGCTTTTCTGAAGTCAGCGATAGCTCAGCCCCCTGGGAGCAGGGAGCAGGACATGCCCCTACTGCTAATCTTTAGGGAAAAGGTTAGTCTGTGGGAAGAAAAGAAGGAAGGAGAAAGCAAAGGAAACATCATCAACAGGGCAAGGGGGTAAATCTCAGCCGATGAAGCTGTCGGCAGCCATTGCAGCACTAGTTCGATCCCAGGCCAAGGAGATTCCCACATGGCACAGCAGACCCTCCTACCTCACCCGCTGCTCCCCTCAGCAGTGGATTTCAGTAGATCCGCCTGTTCTGCTCCCCACTCTGTCCTCTCACCCCCCACCTCTGGCCTACTCCCCAGCTCTTGTTTGCAGAAGTAAATATAATAAATCTTTTTTTAAAAATCATCAACAAAAGAGTGGGAACAATGAGCTGGCTTCCCAGGTGGGAGGGAAGTTTGAGAGTTTGTTCTGGATACTGAGATGTGAACTTCCCACCTCCCAGGTAGCTCTGTTCTGCTCCCAGGGTGCTCCAGGCAGAGGTATTCACGATGGTGCCCATCTGGGGCTTCCCTTGGTTAACTGCCTAAGGCCCAGAAGCGGACTTGATGCTTTCACGTGTCTATTGAAAAACCAAACACTGCGGGTGGCCTCTGCTGAGGCAGAACTGATGACGCTGACTCAAGGTTCCGGGACGTGATCAGCAAATTGAAAGGTAGTCTGGGGGAACAGGACCGGGTGGTTTCTAGACTTGGTCTGCAAGCGGACTAGTCATGAGCTAGTCATCCAGATTCCAAATCTGAATAAAAACACCGTCTTTTTTTTTTTTTTAAGATTTATTTACTTATGCATCTAAGAGCTGGGGTGCAGGCCAGAGGTGTGGGGTGGGGGGAGAGGGCTCACCAGAGACAGGGTGGGGAGCAGAACAGGCAGATCTACTGAAATACACTGCTGAGGGGAGCAGCAGGGGGACAGAAGAGGTCTGCTGCGCCCTGTGGGAAGCTCCCTACTTCATAGTGCTGAGACTTAACCCCTTGCGCCATCAGGGAAGCCCAGAATTAAACATCATCTTTAAAAAGTGGCCAGAGAAGTTGTGCGCCTTCTAAAGAGGCCTATTAAATGGTTATTCCACAGGAGGGAAAAAAATAATGTGGGGGTGGAAAATAATTTCTCTTGTAAAATGTTATTTTTGAGGATATCTTTGGAGGGTTCATTGAGAGCTCCATCCTCCTTTAGCACCCATTATTTTTTATACCCCAATGGGATTGAGTCAAAAAGCAATTGATCTCATAGACCAAGAAAATCAAGCTCTCAGGTCACTGGAATTTCTTAAATTCTCGCTGCACATTCTCGAAATATTCCAGCTGTTCTTCAAAACGTATCATGTAAACAAATGGTGTTGATGGGCTAGAAAGTTTTTCCTGGCACAAATTTAGTATGACCTGGAAAACACACTTCATCATTCATGACTAGAACGTTCTCTCCAATTGGTGCCAGTAAAAACTTGAAATAATCCAAGATATACTTTACATGGGTAACATTACATACACAGACAGAGGCTTGAAAACCTAAACCTCATTTTTGGCGATTGGGAAAGTAAATGAGGGTGAGGAGGACTTTCTCAGAGGACTTTTGGCCAGTGTTTTTGCCAAAGTCTCTGGACACGGTGAGAGTAGAGAAGCGGTAAGTGGCCTTGGTGGGGAAGATGACCTAGGACCAGGCACCCGGTGAATGCCTAATTTCTTCAGGGAAAGAAAAAGGAAGAAGGACATTCCCAGCAAAGGACTCTACAGGAGACCCAGCTGGTTGCCAGGGCTGACACAGCACAGGCCAGCAGCGGGCTGGGAGAGAAGCTGAGCCCCACAGCCAAGCTGATTAGTCCGTGTCTTTTTTAGTTCGCTTGTTTGCATAGAAGAGCTGGGGTGCAGCCCAAAGGTGCTGGGAATAAGAGGAATCACCAGAGACAGAGTGAGGGAACAGAACAGGCGGACTGACTGAAATACCCTGCTAAGGGGAGCGCGGGCAAGGCAGGGGACGTCTGTTGTGGGTCAGCTCCCTGGCCGGGGATCGAACTCAGGTCCCAGCAGTGATAGCACTGAGACTTAACCCCTAGGCCACTGGGGAGGCCCACTAGCTAGCGTCTTCCTATGGAGTGGGAAACAGCCAGGTTTTCATAAGCGAGTGCTATGATTGTGCTAGACCTTAGGCTCACCACATCCAAGAGATCCCACACCAAGAACTCTTATAACCTGTTTCTTGAAACCATTCTGTGATGGGGGTTCTGATCTCATCTTATGGGGGAAGGAGTTGAGGCGTAGATCGATGGGATGACTTTTGCGAGGTTAAATAGCAAGGAAGTGGGGGAGCCAGAACCCTTGCTGTCTTCTTCTCTAGAAAATTATTACCACCTTCTAGACTCCATGTGAAGCCACCCCATGACTTGTGGGGGATGAACTAGAGGTGAGGCCAGAGGCAGGAGACCAGCTAAAAGGCCATTGCAACAGTCCACATGAAAGCTAATACGGGTCTAAACTTGACAGGATTTAATGAACAAATGGGCACAGAGGTGAAAAAGAGGGCAGAATAAAAACTACCTGAGCCTTAACTTGAACGACTGGTTGATGGCGCTGCCAAAGACAGAGACAGAACTCAAAGGAGAAGCTATAGGACGAATCCAAGAGAGAAGAAAGGACAGTGGCTTTGTTTGAGGTCAAATGACTTGAATATGAGGGCTTTCCCTGCAGAGGGGCGCAGCAAGCTGGTAGAAAATCAGACCTAGGGGTTAAGTCTCAGCACTATCACCGCTGCGTTGAAAGTTCAATCCCTGGCCGGGGAGCTATCCCATGTGGAGCAGCAGACCTCTCCTGTCTCCCCGCTGCTCCCCTCAGCAGTGGATTTCAGTCGATCCGCCTGTTTTGCTCCCCACTCTGTCTCTGGTGAATCCTCTCACCCACCCCACACCCCACCTCTGGCCTACATCCCAGTTTTTATATGCATAAATAAAAGTAAATCTTTAAATAAAATCTAAGAAAATCAGACCTGGGGTGAGAGAGGTGACAGCTGAGGACACACGTGGAAGTAGATACTCTGGAAGACTGAGGCCCCGGCAGGAGCTTCCAACGATGTATTCACATGGTCAGGTGTGTTTGCGAACATCTCATAAGTAGGTCGATTTAGCTACAATTGATTAAGGCTCTGACTGTCCCTCTTTCTCCCAACTTCCTCTTGCTCACTCTTCCCCCCAAGTCTGGTGGCACTGGGGTCTGAGCCAGGCACCCCTGTTTAGGGAGAAGCTGAGTGAATGTGCAATAAAGTTTGGGCCTGATGGGACACCATGGTGTTTTCCGTGCTTGTTGTATCTGCCTCTCCTTGTGCTGGTACAGAGCTTTTCTTGAAGAATTTCCTTCCCCCAATTGTGTGAGAACAGTATGGTGAAATCTGGATGTGTCCCTCAGTTGAGTTGAAGTGGTAATTTGATCTAGTTGACAACTGGTGCCAAGGAAACGACAAGACTGCACAAAAAGAGAACGTAGCAAGGAAAGATCACCAAGAACAGAAGCTTCGGAAACCCACATTGAAGTGGTGGGTGGAAGATGAAGAAAAGGTTATTCGGTTAAAAGAGCCACGAGAGGGCAGGAGTTTGGGAGCCAAAGGATGAGGTTTAGAGCATAGACGCAACTGGTTTCAAGATGGAAGGACAGGCCATAGGAGCACCATGGCCGTGGGTAGAAATGGGCTGAAGCGTTCCTAGGAGGGAAGAGACAATGAGTATGAGTGACTTTTGAAAGAATTAACGTGCCCTGTGCTACATCCAGGGTATCCTGCTTAGTGCTTAGGAATGTTATTTGTATGTGTCAAGTTGGCTGGGCCACAGTGCCTGGATATTTGGTCAAACATCGTTCTGAATGTTTCTGTGAAAGTATTTTCTGGTTGAAATTAATGCCAACGTGTATAGACTTTGAGTCGAGCAGATTGCTTTCCAAAACGAGGGTGGGCCACACCCAATCAGTTGAAGAACCAAGACCGACCTTCAGCCCTCAGAGGCCTTCAGACTCGCCCTGTTGCATCACCCTGTTGCATTGAGTCTTCTCTGGGTGTCCAGCCTGCAGATTTGGACTTGCCGTCCTGCATAATCACATGAGCCAATTCCTTAAAATAAATTTCCCTTTACCTACCTACACATCCCACTGGTCCTGTTCCTCTGGCGAACCTCGCCTAACACAGTCCTGTGGGGATACAAACCTGCCTAAGGATGGCCTCAAGGAGCCCACCCAGGGTGAGGGAAGGGGTGGGAGACACATCAGCCACAATAGCAGGAAAGGATTGATTAGCGAGATGCTGTTGCAGGGGGCCCAGCGGGGTGGGTGGTAATTGGGTGAGCAATGGCTGGGGAAGAGTGACTGATAGATGTGAAGGTGTCGTTAGAGGAGGAAATGCAGGGAGCCATTTGGGGTCTCCCAGGAGTCTAGTTTAGAGCTAGCTGCATGTGTATACACGAGAAACCAAAGGGAGATAAAAAGGGGTGAGCCCACTGAAGTCAAATGCAGAGGGATTCTTTTGGAAGCAAAGAAGGAATCTTTGAGCAGGATGGTGGCATCACTGGGTTTTATAGCATAAATAATCCCCAGTAATGCATGAGCTGGGTTTTGTCCTTTCAGCAGCCCACATGCCAGGCGCTATGATAAAGACTGTAGACAGAGCATCAAAGACACAGGCTGTGAATCCCAGTTCACAGTATGTGAGGGAGTGAGAGAGACAAGAAAAAGTAATGCAGTCTTGATAAACTCTAATAAGAGTAAGTACATGGTGTCAAACAAGGCCATCGAGTCCACATGTGGGCAGGGGCTGGGTGGAGGTTTAGAGCATAGATGCTTCTGGAAGTGATTTTAGGACAGTTTTCTGGCACACGGAATAACTTTCGCATAGAAATTGGCTGCATCCTTTGAAAATGAATTGTGACTTCGCATGGTTCATCATAAGAGAATGTCACAACTGTGTCCAGGGCCTCCTCTCAGACCTCAAAAACTTACTTAATTCATGCCTCGGACAACAGCATTTTCTGACTGATGGACCCCAGAGGGTCAGGAGGGCTTCTCAATATGCAAAGCAGAAATTGGACACGTTGAGTTTTTAAGTCCTTCCATCTTCTTCTATTCCTAAAGACTCTTCTCACCAGAACCTCCACCCCCAGGGCCTTCATGCTGCACTGAGGTACTCAGTATTTCTCTCAAACTTCATTTATCCAGGGGCCTCCCTGGTGGTGCAATGGGTTAGGTCAGGGAGCTAAACCACAGGGTACAGCAGACCTGTCTCCCCGCTGCTCCCCTCAGCAGTGTACTTTAGTAGATCCACCTATTCTGCTCCGCACTCTGTCTCTGGTGAATCCGCTCACCTCCCCACACCTCTGGCCTACACCCCAGTTCTTATATGCATAAATAAATAAATTTTTAAAAAACCTTCATTTATCCAAAACTTGCCTTTCTTAGTTGCTAGAAGGAAGGCATCCTGACAGAACTAGTTAATGCTGACATGAGATTGACTTTGCCCATCCAGAGCCATCTGAGTTGGTAAGAGGATGCAGGAATGTCTGGGGGATTCCAGGCAAGGAAACCAAGGCGTGTGTGTATCTTTCTGTTGGGCCATTTATAAGCAGAGGGTTGAGAAAGTGGGGGCCATCCATCCTGCACCCCCTCAGACACAGTGACTTTGGCCAGTCAATTTTTGCTTCCCAGTTTATATCTAGTTACATTTAATATCATTAAAATATTGTTTATTTGGCATTTGATGGACCGAAATGAGCTATGAATTTTTTTCTAATGAATTAGAGGATTTAAAAACCTGCTTCTTCAAAAAAAAAATTTGACTCATTGTCCTAAGTGGTTGAAATCATGATATAATTTCATCTCTTTCCTGCTTTCTTTAAGTACTAAGCGGCTTTAATTATGCCGTATCGTTATAGCATATGTGTAGTTATTTTTCTAAGAAGAGCTAATTAAAAAAAAATCGCAAATGACTTCATGACTTGGGTGAAATTAACAAATTAAATGGAAAACTATGATTTGGCTCCTCTTCCCTAAAATACATTATTTCAAAACAAATAGGGCTTTTGTAACATGTTCTAGTGTTTAATACGAGAAGTTTTAGGGTCATAACATTTGAAACTTGAACAAAGGAAGAAGCGGTTTATTAAATCAGTGGTTTCCAAACTCACATCATCAGACTGGTAATTATATCATCATCATCATCCTCAAAGGTAATGTTTATTAACTATTTAATTTACAAGAACCTCATGGGAGATGATACTATTCTCACCACCATTTCTTTTTCCTTTTTTTTTTTAAAAGATTTATTTACTTATGCATACAAGCTGGGGTGTAGGCCAGACGTGTGGAGTGGTGAGAGGATTCACCAGAGACAGAGTGGGGAGCAGAACAGGCAGATCGACTGAAATACACTGCTGAGGGGAGCAGTGGGTGAGACAGGAGAGGTCTGCCGCGCCATGTGGGAAGCTCCCTGGCCGGGAGTCAAACTCGTGTTGCAGTGGCTCTGGATAGCTTCACGGTGCTGGGCTTAACCCATTGCACCACCAGGGAGGCGCTGTTCTCACCACCATTTCATAGAGAACTGAAGCAACTTCTTAAAAGCTACTTGGATAATAAGGTTCCGAAGCCAGGACCTAAACACGGGCAGTTTCCCACGCCCTCCTGCCCCTCCCCACCTGATTTCCACTCAGCAGACCTGGAGTGGGTCCTGGCATCCGTTGTTAAGACCCCGGGTGATTCTGAAGCAAAGTCAGCTTTCGGGGACTACATTAAATGAATTCACTTTGCAGTTCCTTACTCATGCCTTAGTAATAACAGTTCATAGGACCAGTCAAGGGACATAGTACCTTTTCGTTTGATTAGTAAACAAGGCTCAGACCACGTGGTTTGATGGCACGTGTGAGAGGTTGGCAATCAGGGAGAGATGGCAAAAGCCTGGGTGGAGGGAGCAAGGCAGGCTTCGTGGGAGGGGAGCTGGGCTGGCCTTGAAAGTCAGCATGAGTTGCTTTTTCTCTGCATCTTCGACAACATTTGTTGTTGCCTGTTTTATATGCGCCATTCTCACTGGTGTGAGGTGGCATCTCACTGTGGTTTTGGTTTGCATTTCCCTGATGATGAGGAAAACATTTCTTCAGATATCTGTTGGCCATTTGCATTTCCTCTTTGGAGAAGTGTCTTTTTAGTCCTTCCGCCCATTTTTTGACTGGATTGTTGATTTTGTTGAGTCGTGTGAGCTCTTTGTAGATCTTTGGGATCAGCCCCTTATTTGTTGTGTGGAATGCAAAAATTTTCTCCCAATCGGTAGCGTGTCTCTTCATTTTGGTTAGTGTCCCTTTTGCTGTACAGAAGCTTTTTAGTTTAATGTAGTCCCAGCTGTTTATCTTTTCCTTCATTTTCTTGGCTTTGGGGGATGTGTCTCACTTATAGGAGGAATAAAGGGGGACCAAATAAGGGGTCAGGGGAAAAAAATAATAAATTGAAAAAAAACAAAAAACAAAATTAGGGTCTCCCTGGTGGCGCAGCAGTTAACTGCTGCGCTGTGGAGCTGTGGGCAGCGGCAACGTGAGATGGATCCCCAGCCAGGGAGATTCCCACATGGTGCAGCAGACATCTCCTGCCTGGTCCGCTGCTCCCCTCAACAGTGTGTTTCGGTTTTGCAGAGTGCTCCCCACTCTGTCTGGTGAACCCTCTCGCTGCCCTACACCTCTGGCCTGTACCCCAGCTTGTATGCATAAATAAATAAATCTTTAAAAAAAATCAATTGTCAGGCAATCCGAAAAGAGATGATTTTAAAAAAAAAAACAATTAGCAGGCAACTATAAATCAGACATTCTGCAAGGGGGTTGGGGAGAGGGATCAAAACAGGGGAGAGCAGAGCACAAGGGACTATGGTGATGGTGCAGGGGTAAATGGGTGGTGGGAATTTTACGGGGAATCCACCTGGAAGGAGAAAGCAACCAAGCATATATTGTACAACATGAACAATTATAATATATATATAAATATATATATAAATAAATTATATATACATAAATAATGTATATATAAATAAAAAAAGTCAGCGTGAGCTGTCTCTGTGGTGGGGGGTGCTATTTCTGTTAAGGAACAATGGCAGCTGTTCAGAAATGCTGAGTCAAGGTCCAACAGGACTGGAGGAAGATGAGAGTTCCTTTGGGGAAGTGACTGGAAATAAACTTGGAAAACTAAGTTAGGACGAGATTATGGTAGACTTCAGTGCCAGGTCCACGTTTGGACTGAACCCTTTAAACAGTGGGGAGGCCACTGACAGGTTGGAAAGGGCCAAGAGGCAGAGATGAAGGTATCCGTCCAGAAAGAACCATCTGCATTGGCCAGAAGGGTAGTGACCAGAACTGGGAGAACCATTAGGAGGTTGAAGGAACCATCTAGTGTGGGGGAAAATGTCACAGGGTAGCAGAGACACGCAACTGGGAAGGAGCTGGGCCAGCTCACGCCACCGACCAAGTTGGGGATTTGGAGCAAATCCCCTAATCCCTCTAAGCCTTCAGTTTTCTCATTGGAAAACAGGTTTCATGATAACAATGCCTGCCCTGCACAGACTGAGCCAAAGGAGACAAAGGATTTCTCTAGGTTGCTGACAAGCTCCAGAATATCAGGTGGGTTGGTGGGTTTTCAGCCGTATGAAAGAGAAAATGTCAAAGTTATCAACAGTAGGTGGGTGTCAGTTGGCCTCCACTTGGTGGAAGCTGAGCAAAGGGAATTAACAGTGATTCAGGAATTCTGCTGGAATTATAGAGGACTCACTTCCCAACAACCTTAGGAAGTTTTTGTTTTTTTTTTTTTTTTAATCTCCATTGGACAGTTGACTTCACCTGAGCAAAAGAAAGTTTGGGTCTGGATCTAATCATGGTCAGCTGATGTTCAATTTGGGCTTTTTGAATTCAACGTTGTGTTTACAACTTGTAAAGGCATTTTTTATGTCCTTGTTCTGGCCCACGTCTAGTCTGAGGCTATTCTGAATTTTGACACTGACTTTGATCAAGTTCCCTCTACGCGTTGGGACATCTGAAAGAGGGACGTGGATTTTGCCGAGGTGGGGGAGAAAGGTGGGGGAGAAGAGTTGGCCTTGAGCTGGTAGGTGGGAGGCGAGGTGCCTTGCCTCGGGGAGATTGGGGCGGCTGCAAGCTGACTACAAGGTGGATATGAAGTCAGCGGAGGCCTCTCACTGCTCAGGAGGATGGAGTGGATGGGGGAGAGAAGGAAAGAACAGCCGGGAGGCAAGGCAGTGAGGAGCGGAGGGGGGTCAGGCGGGCTGGGCGCTTCCACTGAGGAAGAGCAGAGGGGGGAGGAAAGGCAGTGAAGGGCAGGAGGGCCGCTCCCTATGAACTGTGGGAAGTCACAGACCAGACTGCCACACTGAAGATGAAACTCGGAAGGCAGATTACAGAAGATGGTGGACTGGGGGTTAAGTCTCAGCACTATCACCGCTATGGCCTGAGTTCGATCCCCGGCCGGGGAGCTGACCCACATACAGCAGACCTCTCCTGTCTCCCCGCTGCTCCCCTCAGCAGTGGATTTCAGTCAATCCGCCTGTTCTGCTCCCCACTCTGTCTCTGGTGAGTCCTCTTACCGCCCCCCCACCTCTGGCCTGCATCCCAGTTCTTCCACACACAAAAAAATAAAGATGCAGATGAGTTATCTGAAGGAGAGTACAGGTTCCAGGGAGGGAGGAAACAAGGATATGTACAAAAATAACGATGGAAGAAAATAAATTTTAAAAACCGTAAAACACACACGAAAGCCTACTCCACAGGCACAGCACTTCTCTCTCTACCTGCAAGCCACCCCAAAGATGTCACATTCACCCTACTTTTCTTTTAACTAGGTCTATTTTGAAACCCTCCCACAAACTGAAGCATTACCTACTTTGGCGATTAGACAAACGCAGTACTTCCACAGCCACTGAGCAGACAGGAGAGGGAAGACCTCATCTCGCTGCTACTGCCGCATGGACCTGCCCATATTTTTTTTTTTAAGATTTATTTATTTATGCATACAAGCTGGGGTACAGGCCAGAGGCGTGGGGCGGTGAGAGGGTTCACCAGAGACAGAGTGGGGAGAAGAACATGGACCTGCCCACATTCTAAGAGAAACCCAAGTTGCTCAGTACTCACTGGCCTCGGGGCCAGGCCTCTGTCCTGGGCCTAGGGTTTCCCCTGCAAGGTGGTACCAGAATCTCTGAATTGTCTTAATTTGGAGTCAGACAGCAGTAACACGCATGATGTCTTTCGCCCAGGTAGGCGAGGGTGAATCCTTCCAGGCTCGCTGTGGGAGGTGGCCGGCTGCCTGGTGTGTAATACCCAACCCCGCACGGGGTAGGGGCACGCACTGGCTTCCTCCAGCCGCCATCAAGTCTAATTTTGTGCTACAAAACTGGTATTTGGGGGGTCCCCACCCCATCCAGTTGTGACGGTTAATTTCAAATGGTTGCACCCGACCACTTCACAAGTGGAAACAACACGACCTGCTGGTCCCACCGTGCCGAGTCCACCTGTAACATAAACTCCCCCCTCGCTCGGCCAGACAGACAGACAGACGGCCACGCGAATCTTTGCCAACATCTGCCCAGAAAAAAAGTTGGGCAAAGAGTTTGAAGAGGGCAACCTCGCTCGGTTTTATTCTAGAAAGGGTTTCAGGGACTGCAGAGCAGCTGGGGCTGCGCGGGGGGCTGGCTGCGGCCTGCAGGTGTCCAGGGCTGGGCCCCCCACCGGCTCCGGCGTCCGCCCGACGGGCCCGGCCCCGCCGACCTTCCCCGCCCGTCGGGAGGTGGCTGCGGCTGAGAGGTCCGGGGGCAGCGGCGCCGGGCGCAGGGCCGGGAGGCTCCGGGTGGCTGCGGCTGCGGGGCGCAGTGCCCAGGGCGCCGAGCTGCGGGGGGCTGCGGTCGCGCCCCGAGGCTGGCGCCCCGCCCCCTGGGAAGGTGACCCCCGCCCCGCCCCCACGCCCGCGGAGAGGCCCGAAGTGGCGGGAAGCGGCTCCTCGGCGGCGGCCCCGCGGCCCGGGCGGCTGGAAAACCCGGCGGAGGCCCCGAGCGCCGGGCCGGGGCGTTCAGGTAGCGAGCACCCCGCGAGCGGGCCGGGGGCGCGGGGGTCCGGGCCGCGGCGGCGCGGCGGGTTTCCGGGCCCCTCCCGCGCCCCGGCCGCGGCGGGGGACATGGCGGCGGCGGTTCCCGGCTCCCCCGCCCGGGCGTTGCGGCGCCCCCCGCCGCCCCCCGCGGCGGCCGGAGCCGGTGAGGCCGGGCGGGCGCGGGGCGCGGGGCGCGGGGCGGCGGGCGGAGGAGGCGGAGGCGGAGGCGGAGGAGGGCCGGCGGCGGGCGGGCCGGGAGGCGGAGGCGGAGGCGGGAGCCGTGGCGCACGCAGCTCCAGGCGGGGCGGCCCGGCGGCGGCGGGGGACGCAGCCAGACCTTGGCGGGACGGGCGCTGCTCGGGGCGCGGGCCCAGCGAGCGGGGGACGTGGCCGGAGCCCTTCGGGCCGCGGGCGACGCGGGTGAGTGGCCGCGCGGGCGGCGGCGGGCGCGGGGCGAGCAGGCCCGGGCCGGAGCCGCGGTGTCGCAGTGACGGGGCCGCGGCGGCCGAGCCCCGGCGCCGGGCGAGGCCTGAGCCGCCGCGCCGGGCGGAATGGCGGCCGGGCCGGGGCTCGTGGGCGGAGGACGCGGGTGGCGGCGGGAGCGAGCGGGGCCTCCGGAGCCGGCCGCGGGCTCGGCCTGGGCGGGCGCGGGGCGGCCAGGCCCGGACTACGCACTGGGAAAAAGCCCGATTCATCGCGGCCGACGCGGCGGCCTGGCGGCGCCGGCCGCCCGGCCCGGCCCTGCCCGGCGCGGCGCCTCCCGGCCCGGGCGGCGACCCCCGCGGGAGCCGGGCCCGGCCCTTGCCCGCGGCCCGCGGCGCCCTTCTCCCCGCCGTGCCCCTCCGGACCCGGGCTCGCGCGCGGGGGCCGCCGCGCGCCGGCGCCCCGCTTTCCGGTGGCCCCGCCGGCATTGTCGCGGCCGCCCGGGTCGCTCGGACGGGGTCGCGGCGGCCCCGGGGCGCCGTGCTCGGGGGCGCGGGCCGGGATGCGGGCGCGGCGGCCGGAGCGGACCGGGCGCCCGCGGGTCGGGCCGGGCCTGCCCTGCCCGGGCGCGCCCCCGGCCCTGCGCCGGCGGGAGCGCGCGCTGACCCCGCAGGTAACCGGGGCGCGGGCGCGCGGCGTGGGGCGGGGTCGCCCCGAGCCTTCGGGCCACCTGGGCGAGGTGGCGGGCGCCGGGCTGAGGACTGGCCCGGCCCGAGAGCCGAGTGCTTTGTGAACCGTCCTGGGGACGGAGCCCCGAAGTTGAGGCTGCTCTCTCTTTGGCGAGCTCGCTGCCAAAAATCGGATTCCCCTTTCCGATTGGATCCGCGTGGTTGCTTCTCGTTCGGCGTCGGTGAGTGGAGGGTGAGCGTGCAAAGCGGAGTCGCTCGCAACTTAGCTGAGGGTGGATTTGCCCTTCCCGGGGTGGCAGGAAAAGCGGCAGCGCGGGCGGCGTGAGTGGTCACGCTCCCTTGGAATGCACCCGTGGAAGGGACCGCGGGGAGCCGAATTCCTTTGATTCTGAGCCCCGAGCCTCCGCTGCCTGCTCCCGTGGCAGAGCCCTGCTCCTCCCTGGCTTTCTGACATCCGGGAGAGCTGTTGGGTTGTGTAGCAAAAATAAGGGATGCTGGTGAAAAAGCCGAACCAGTCATTTTGTTGGGAAAATACTTGGACACGAGGTTGCCTTTGTTTAAGAAGGTTTTGGATACGAGCAAAGTTTTAATTGCCAGTTGTATCTGTTGCTTCCCTGGGGTAAGTGGAAATAGTCGCATGGCCCATCAAATCGCATTTCAAATTCCCAAACCCGCAAACACCAACGGGCTCCTTTAACTCTGTTATGCCCATGTTTGGAGGTGGAGCGAGAGTGCCTCCAAGCTTGAGGCGGGCGGCTGGATCATTCTCCAAAAATACTTTAAAACTTTTTTTCTTTGGTCATTGGTTTCTTCTTTTAAAAACCATCTTGCCAGAAGTTTAAAAAAAAGTTTTAGTGCTTCCAGGATTTTTCACCATTTGCAGTGTCTTTCCTGTCTAGCTGCAGGTGCTCAGGCCCTGGCAGGCCTGCACCCCAATCGAGAAGGGTGTGAATGCCTGAGCTGACCTGCAGCTCCCCCTGACTCCTTCCCCTCGCCCTGAGGTGATCTGGAGATAATGAGCTCCGTCTGGGTCTCAGTACAGCCGTCTGGGTCTCAGTACAGCCGTTTCCCACACGTGCCCTGCGGGCAGGGGAGAGTCCTTATTTTTGCATTCTGGAGTGGCATGTACAGTTGATTTTTGAGTGGCTACGTGTTCTGGAATAATTCTGACATAGCTGCTGTTCAACCACTTCCAACTTGGGGTGCAGAGAGCAGTGGCTGCAGGCTGCCCTGGTTGAGCACCCCAACTTTCTGGGAATGACTGTCCAGACCACCCCCGCCCCGCCCCTGAGTGGTGAGCGGCTGCTCAGAGAGACGCCCAGGTTCTCCTTAGCTGTGGCTGTCCAGCAACGTGCCAAGAAAACAGGTTGTGAGGCTTTAGCTGTTTTTTACTTCAAAACTAGTTTTAAAGTGTAGGTTTTATTTTATTTATTTATTTATTTTTTAGCAGATTGATACCCACACCCCTCCCCCCAGCAATACTGCAGCCTTGCTTTTGAAAAGCAGCAGTGGTGTGGGGTTGAGGCTCCTCTTGATGGGAGCAGTGAGGTCCTGAAGTCTGGTGTCAGGTCTCTGAGTCCGCTCTTGGCCCTGGGGCCTTTCCGCCGAGACAGTTAACTTGGGGAGCTGCTGTTTTTTGTTCCTCACATGAAAAATGAAGGCCCTCAAAACCCAGGGACGTGTGTGTTTGGATGCTTTGCCCTTCAGCCCTCCTGGGGTCCCGTGGCTCTGGCCCTCCCCGCGGCACACGAGTCTGTCCGGAATAAAATGTCTTGGGTGGCTGTTGGCTTAATTTTGAACTTGTCTTTCAGCTGTGTCTGGAGAAAGCGTGTACCTTTTCAGTGAACAGTTTTAACTTCATCTTGCTGCTTTTTTGGATATCTGCTAGATGGCTTTTCAGAACGGAGAAACAGCAAATGAATAGGTCAAATTTGGATAAAACCCTTAAGTTTATGTTATTACTAAGGACTTTAAGCCCCCTGTTTGTAACGTGCGTTTCATAATGTACACCACAGAGTTATTCTGACATTTAACGGCTTTTAAATTTTGTATTCACTTCAGAGATAGTTTCTAAGTCCAAACAAGGCCGAGTGTGTGGTATTTATTTATTCATGTATTTCTGCCGCAGCTGCGAGCATTTTCCTTGCGAGGGAAGACATGAGATCTAGCCCCAGTTGAACTTCGCAGGGCCTGTATTTCCTCACGTGTAAAATGAGATGGTTTTTAATTGACAGGGTTTTAAATTCTCTGGGTCCTCAAAACGTGTGGATTTAGTAGGAGTGGCATAGCTTTTAAAGCAGCATTTGAAAAATCATCCCATAAAACACCATCTCGTCCTCTTTCGCAGGCGGAATTACGAAGCCTCTGTCTCAAAATTTGAAACTAGTCTTACGTTTTCCCTCGGGGGCTGGACCAGGCCAGCGGCCTCCCCTCGCTTGGCTTCTCAGCCCAGTGCCTCATCAGTGCGGCACCACTTCTGAGGGACCCCCAAGCTGTCCCCTCCCCGTTTCTTGGAGAACAGGGGCTCTTCTGTCACTGAAGGGCCAGCTCAGGCGCTGACCTGCCACCCCCAGGAGCCTGCCCTGCCGCGCCATGAGGCCTGCCTGGGTCATGCCCCGGCCCTTTTCCCAGACTGGGCAGGAGCCCAGCGCCTGTCCCCCTCACCTGCCTTAACTCCTCGGTCTGTGGACGCCCTCCCACCTGAGACCCTCCAGCCCCCTGGGGCGCAGGTGCTGCGGTTTACCCACTTGCCAGCATCTGGGGGAGAGACTTGCCTTCAGGTGGTGAAGCTTGGGCTCCAGCAGACGGCCCCTGCGTGTGTACGGACGAGGGGCACGCAGGTGGAGGTGCTCTAGGACTGATGGCTGGGCATTGACCATGACAGAGCTCGTTGGGCGGAAAACTCTGGTGCGCTAACCAGGAGTGAGCTTGTTCTCTGGGTCTTTTAGTCACTGCTGGGCCTTGAAGGAGACGGATTGGGCTCTGGCGGCTGGAAATGAGCCGTTCTGGAACTTTGAGACTATTGTCAAATCGGGTGTGATGCTGTGACTCATTGGGCCTGCAAAAGCCAACACAACTATTGAGGACTGTTCCCATCTAACAAATACAATTTTTTTAAGCACTGTGTCAGAAAACACTCTGGAAGACAGATTGTATGAAATGTGCCGCCACCTAAAATGTGTGTGCCTCAGTGTGTGTGCGCTGGTGAGATGTTAAAGTAGTAGAAAGTGGTTGTAATTTTAGGGTAGTGAACTTGTATGCTTTAGAATTTTTTATTTTAAGAGCCGAAAGATCATGCAGACGGTCTCAGAATGGAGAAAGTCTCTGTAAGCCTAATGCCAGAAGTAGGCACTGTGCGGGGAAAATCTTTCAGTTGCTTTAGAATAATAAACTTGTCTATGTTAAAATGCCAGAAACAAAACGCACATGGCAAACAGAACTATGTTGTGACTTACATGCAAATTTACTTTCTGTGTTATAGAAAGGTGACTTGTAAAAAAGGCCTGTATATGACAAAGAGGACGCCTGCCCCTCATGGAAAAAAGTGGGCAAACTGGTCATTTATGAAACAAAAAGAATTCCAGCCTCACTAACAGTACTCCTGTAAACAGTGAGATAACTGTCTTTAAAATTTTTGGCATAAGTTAGAAACTCAGCCGCTTCTGGGGAAAATGTGGGGTGGTGAGGCCAAGAGTACCTGGCTGGAGAGTGTGACTTCATAACGGTTGATTTCTGAGAGAAATATCTAATGAGCTCACAGGACGTGTGTGCACTTGGATGTGACGTAGCTGATCCACTTAGGGTTTAGTCAAAGAAAATACAAAAGTGGACAAGTAGATGAACATTGTCAGGAGGACACTTAAAGCCCCACTGAGAATCTGTTTTGTTGTTAAGAATGGCGAGCTCAGCATTTTGGATACATTATTACATTTCCGTGATTCTGTATTTAATGGTTTACCGGGGGTGAGAACATGGCCGAGGCAGTGGGTGTGATGTCTCAAATTTTATTCTTTTTGTATGAGCATGTGCTTTTTAAAAGTGGGGGGGGGGTAAGGGGGGGTCAGCGGCACACGAGGGCTGTATGTGGACGTCGGCCACAAATTTACTGTGGTCCCTGCCGTGGGTCTCAGCGCCCACCTGGACTTCATGACGGTGGCTGCTGCTGCAGCGGGGGAAACCCGGAGCGTGGTTGTTTCTGAACAGTGGGATTAAGGGTTGCTCTAAGTTTATTCTCCCTGGTTCCCCTCCAGTTTTCTGCAGCGCACACGTGTCTGTGGTGCAGCGGAGTCCAGTGGGAAACCCAAGACGAGAAGCGGTGGGGCTGCTCGTGAGCGAGGGTTTCCCGCTTACCCGAGTGCCCAGTCATGCTGGTGTTTGCTGCCCTTGTGGGTGCCCTCCAGGTGTGCGGGCTTGTAGGTGGCGAGGCCGCCTTGCAGGGGCTGTGTCCAGAGGCCAGGCCCCTAACTTTCACGAGCCCCGTGTGTGTCTGCTCTCTGAGTCACAGCCCTGCCCCGTGTCCAGGGCTGCCCTGGCCACGCAGTGTCCTCAGCGGCGCCAACTTCCCGGCCTTCCCGCCGGCCTCGCGACTCCTGGTGTGAGCGGATTCAGTTGGAAACGGAGTGTTCACCTTGTTGTCGTGAAGCTTAAGAATATAAATTTGCTAATAATTAGAAAAAATAAGTTCTTTGGGCATAGTTCGTGCTGTACCTGGGAAATCGGAAGCGCACTCTCAGCAGATGTGGGTTCTAGACGGCACGGACTTGGCGTGGCGCAGCACGGGGCGTGCGGGCTCGGGGCGCAGAGACGCGTCAGCATCTGCCGCTGCAGGCGGCGGCTCATCGCCTGCTAACAGCTGTGTGCCAGGCTCGGGGCCGGAGCCGCCGCACTGCTGCGGGATGAAGGGCCTCTCGCGTGCAATCCGGACTGGATCAGGCTGTTGCCCTCCGGGACCCCAGGCTTGGCTTTGAGCATTAGGGGGTACTTAGTTTGGGGGAGCGTGGAGAAGATAGAAGTCCCCAAGTGCTTTCTTCCCACTTCTCCCAACTTGAAGATTGAAAATCCTTCCAGGGCTGGCTCGGGGTCCCGCTTCGCTGCAGTCACCACTGTGTGCCCGGCGCCTGGCACTGCCAAAGTCCGGCCGGACACACCTTGCAACTTGGGGGCGACTCCCTCTCGGCTCCCTGCTCCTTGCAGCGGGAGGGCTTACTAACCGGCCACCGCGAGACCAGTGTGCAGTGACTCGGTGTGGCCGGGACCACCAGCCTGGCCCTGGGGCGGCCCCGCAGTGGGAATGGCCCTGTGTGCGTCACCTGCCGCCGCCCGCCTGAGCGTAAGTGGTGACACGCAGCCTGCGTGTGGCCGCTTGGCTTTAGGGCTTCTGTAGCCTGTGACACGTGGGTGCGGGATGGGGGGGGGGAGAGCTGGGGGTAAATGCGTGTAGCAAACACTGGTGGCAGGCTGAGAGCCTTTCATGTGTGTTGAGGAGCAGGGGTGCCCTTTGTTTTAGGACAGAAAACCCCACTGCCGCGCAGAGCGCAGCACGTGCCAAGTTGGGGGCTCGGCCTCACTGGGGCCCCCTTTGCCGTGTTCGTCTTTCTGTCCTGGTGGGCGCTAGCTCCAGGGCCTTCTGAGCCAGAAGGACTGGGACCCCAGCGAGTGCCAGGTGACGGGGTCATTGTCTAGAAATGATTTTTATTTCCATCTGTTCCATCTCTAAATCCCGAATCTCCTTACCGGAAGCGTCTAAACAACGTCTTGAATCGCGTGGGTCTGCGTTCTCCCCTAGGCCCTCCTGGGGGCGGCACCAGCAGGCGCCGTGCACCTCTTCTTGGTGGGGTCATATCTTAGCGCTTCTTAAACCTGAGGAATACTGGCTTGAAACCCCAATTGCTAAGCTGCTTCATTTTTTTAAAAAACAACTGCCAGAATTTCAGTCCGCCCAGCGGCTGCTCCGTCGGCGTCTCTTAGGCCCTCGCCTGGCGTGGCCAGTGGTGGGCCTGCCTTCCTGGCCGGCGGTGGACGCTGTTCACGACAGGTGCGGCCAGGCCCATTCGGGACACGGAGCCAGTGATTTCTGGGTCCCTTTGGCACCTTTGAGCCGAGCTCCTGAGCCCGTCACCGGCGGTTTCCTGGCTGGCCGGTCTCGGCTTCAGCGGTCAGCGGCAGCGGCTTCGCGCCCTGGCCGGAGCGTCTCTGCGTGCAGGAGACCGTCCCTCTGCCGTGACCCTGCGCGCCTTGATTTTGCCGTGGGTTTCCGGTTTTGTTCTGGCCATGGTGGTTCTGACCGGAGTTGCTCTTGGCCTCACCTGAGCTCCACTGGGTCCCCGCTGCCCAGGGCCCCCTGGGGGTCCCCTGCCCTCCTTCCGTCCCAGCTGCTGTAGACCGGCTGCCTCTGCCCCCTGAGCCCGCCCGGCACCTCAGTTTCTGGTGTGCCGCCGAGACTTGGGCTGTCCTCTGTCCACGTGTCTGGTGTCCAGTCTCCTCCCATGTCCGGAAGAATCTTCCTGATTCTTCTGAATGCTCTGTGTTCACACCGTCTTCCTGTAGCCCTGTGCCCTCTGCTTGGTGACGGGGCTGTCACCTGCGTCAGGTGTGTGAGTCACGCTGACCTGCGGGGCTGGCTCTGCCCTTGGGCCCGGTCAGTCCTCCTCACGGTCCATCAGCCGAGGCTTCCGTAGGCCCGAGTGGGCTGCTGTGCCCAGGGGTGGCTCCTGTGGCTCGCCAGCGCCCATCCTGCGGGCCGGGGTGGCCCCCAGAAATAGAAGCGCCGCCTTCGGTCAGGCACACCGGTGGGGGAAGTTCTGTTAACTGCGAGATGTTGCCGATAATGATACGTTTCGGAAATTTCATTTTGATACGGCTGATTTGTGGAATCCACTTATGACCAAGGAAAATGGTGAGCGGGCCGAGGCCCCCTGGAGCCCTGGAGGTGTGGGTGACATGCCCTGGAGCTGGCGTGAGGAGGCAGTGTGTGGCCCCCCAGCGCTGTAGTGAGGGTGATTTCCAGCCTCAGGCAGGTGCCTCTCCTGGCCGGTGCAGCGGTACTTTAAAAAGAGCATTTCTGTTTGAAATGCAGGAGGGTCGCCCTCCCCAGGCAGTGTCAAGGGAGTGAGGGCGCGGCCCGCCGGCTCCTCGCGCGGCACTGCACTGCTGCTCTGCCTGCCGGCTTTCACGTGCGCTTTGGGGTGGCACGTGTCGGTGGGGGTGCGCGCATGTGGGGCCGGTCCCGGGGTGCAGCAGCTGCGCCTGACGCCGCCGTTCTCGACACCTGTGGCCAGGGCGGGGCGGCCCTGTTTGTTCTTGACTGAGGCAAAACCCAGGTTTAAACGCACTTCTGTGCATGGTGGCACGTGCGTCTTTGCCCCAATACTTGTAATGACTGAAAATTCAGAATTTTAGGTGCTTGACAGTAGTAGTGACATTTTCGACATGATGCGTTTTAGCAGCTGCAGCCCAGAGGGGGCTGGGGCGCTGAGGGGTGCGGGTCTCTGATGGGGGCCTGCAGCAGGAGGTGGCATCAAGCCGGCGTGTCCAGGGTCACCGAGTGTCCGTCCGGAGCATTTCCCCGCACCGTTGGGTGGGTGGATAAATGGGTGACTCGTATAGAGAACAGGTCGGCCCGTAGAAAGCGCCACGTAGGTGGGGCTGGGGGCTGGGCCTCCCCAGGCTGCCGCTGTGGAGGGCGGGGGTCCGGAAGTTCACTCGCAGGGCCAGGTGCTGCTCGGGGCTTGGACTCAGGGCCAGTTTATTCATGTCCGCGGAAGGAGAGACGAGTAATGCAGAGGCTGAAAACTCTGGACCTTTGCTGGGGACTTCAGGAACACCTGCCCCCCGGCATGCCAGGGTCTGGCGCCAGGTTCCGGGGTCTGGCGAGGCTCTCGGGTAACTGGACTCACCTTCACATGGGCGTTTCCCTCTGAGAGGGGTCCCGTTGTCTTCCTGAGGAGTCGTGAACCGTGTGTCAAGTGCTTCTCGAGCATTTTATTGGCATAACTTGTTTATCCTACAACAGCCTCGTAAGACAGCCGCTGTCCTGTCCCCGTAGTCTCGGGCCCAGAGGTGAGGCGCCCGCCCCGTCCACGCGCGGAGGGCCCCGTGGAGGGCCCGCGCTGGGGTCTTTGGCGCTGGCTGGGCGGGCGTGTCGAGTGGTGTCCAGCCAACTCTGGCTGGCCCCGCGGGGGTGCATCCTGCAGGGCCACCCCACATTGCACAGACACCCTGGGGTAAAAGCTGCACAGAGGAGAACACTGGCCTTGTGAATGTTCTGTGAGCTCTTTTTTTTTTCCGCTTGATATTTTTGAAGACTTCCGCTCACCACTTACTAAGTTGATCTCGTGGCCACGTGGGAGTGGATTGCCAGCCTCAGTTTGAAAGACGCATGGAGAGATGATCGTGATCAGATGTGCTGCTTTTCCTTTATTTTTTTAAAGATTTATTTATTTATGCATACAAGACCTGGGGTGTAGGCCACAGGTGAGGCGAGGTGAGAGGATTCACCAGAGACAGAGTGGGGAGCACAACAGGCGGATCCGCTGAAATCCATTGCTGAGGGGAGCAGTGGGGAGGCAGGAGAGGTCTGCTGCTCTATGTGGGAAGCTCCCTGGCCGGGGATCGAACTCATGCAGCAGTGGCTGCGGAGAGCTTCATAGTGCTGCGACTTAACCTGGTGCGCCACCAGGGTCCCTGCTTTACCTTGCTTTAGAGAGGATGATGAAAATGCTTGGAATTGACTACACCCAGGTACCAAGCATGACCATTGCCCCAGTCTGTCACCAGAGCACCGAGCCTGAACGGGGACTGAAATTCAGCCCTAGAGTCACAGCCCGCTTGTGTGGACAGACCAGTCTGCAGAGCACCTGTCCAGCAGGAAGTGACTGGGGCAGCCTGCAGGTTTTCGTGTTTTCTGAGACGACTTATACCAGCCATGGAAATTCCATGGCAGAGTGGGAGGAAACTGGGTGCCAGCTGAATTAGGACTCAGCTATGAATAGAACATTAAGGCTTTGAGTGCATGAATGTGGCTTATTAGGATTTAAAAGGACCCTCTTAATTTCCGTGTACTGAATCTGAGTACAGTTTTTTCCCAATCCCTAGGGCGTTCACGGGAAGAGTCGATGCTTTTACATAACAATACATGAAACGTCTCATAATTATAAAATCCCTTGTGTTTAGGAGAATAAATTGAGTTCGTATGTGCTTGTGTTTATTACACACAGGTGTCCCTCACTTTCCAAAAGTTTGTCACATCAGTGACAAAGGATCTATAATGATCCCGTTTTGCTCACTGAAGAAGAATTTGTAACACAAGGCAGAACAGGAGAGCCGGGTCTGCTGTCGGGCGCTGCCCGCTGCAGAGGTACCGGGCCCCGGGAACCCTCTTGGCCCTGGGCGCTCTGACGCGGGCTGGGCACCCCTGCGTGTCAGTTATTCTAGGCTTTGTGTTTCGTATGGTGTCGTTTGGTGGGTTACTTTTTGCTCTAGGAACAAAGTTTTTCCATGTGAATTAAAGGAAATTGCCTCTTTGTACCATTTCGGCTTAGGAAGGCCTCATGGGAACACTATTTTCAGATAACGGGAAACCTGCAATTAGAAATCCACAAATCGATCACAAGGAGAAGGCAGCTGTAGTACTTCACGTGGTGTAAGTTCGAGAGCCTGCTAAATTCAGAGCTCTGCGGGGCTGTAGAAAATGCGACAAATAGAGAACATTCAACTGAAACTTTACATTTGCTTTTACTCCCCAGAGTGGTAGATCCTGGCCTGTTTCTCAGTTTTTCTAAAGCTGTCAGTTTCAGTTTTTATGGCTTGTTTGAATATATATATTTTAAATTTTATATGCAATATAAACGTCGTCTCTCCCCACCCCTGCCCCTGCCCCACCCCGTTTTTCTCAGCACCGTTACTATGCTGGTAGAAAATAAAATGATGTGAAGTGAACCATATTCCGGCATGTCCCTTACTTGGTAGTGCTTGCGCTGAGTGGGAGTTTGGTTTGGTTTGGTTTGGTTTGAAGTGTCTTCAGAGACTCAGGTGTGCCCCCAAATTTTTGGAGTCCTAAGTCCACCAATAGCTCTGGAGCACCTGCAGTGGCCTGGTGCTGAGGTTCAGCTGTGGGTCAGGCCCTGCACCCGCCTGGGAGGGCACGCCCCCGGAAGCCTGACTGGGGGGGTCGGGGGGGGGGGGCTGGGCCAGGTGTCCCATCTGCAGACAAGTTGTTGTTACTGATCTGTTGATATTGAACTATGATATAGTTTCCATTTTCATAGTAACTGATAGAAATGTAAAATGCACTTTTTAAAACATCCATATTCAGATAACAATAACAAAATAGCCCAATCTTGAATTAGGAAGGTAAGCGCACCCGTGTTTGATACTTGGTGTCGCTTTCAGCTTGCTGGTGTCTCAGGGATTACCCCACGCGAGGGTAATCATGCCTGCAGTGACATCAGAATTGGGCCTCTATTTGTGTTTTTTTTTGTTTTGTCTTGATTTTTTTCCCCCTTAAGATACAGTGTTTTAAAGCAGTTGTAGGTTCACCATAAAACCAAGAGCAAAGCAGAGATTTCCCTCACCCTCCCGGGTCCCCCGGCCCCAGCTGGTGCTCACAGTCCCTCAAGTCCACGGCTGACACTGGGGCTCGGGGCGGCCCCTGTGGGTCAGCACGGGTCTGACGTATCCGCCATTTCAGCATCGTACAGAAAAGTTTTCCTGCCGCCCCCAGCCCCCGGGAGCCACTCATCTTCCCCCTGTGTCCCTGCGTTTGCCTCTCCCGGGAACGTCATCTGTTGGGGGTCACACAGAATGTGGGCTTCTCACGCTGGCTGCTCTCACGTAGCAGCAGGCACTTCAGAATGTGAGGTTCTTCGTGTCATTTCCGGACTTTGCAGCGCTGTTTTTCTAAGGGCTGAGTGGTAGTCCAGCCCGTTTACCCCGTCGTCTGCTGAAGGATGTCTTGCTGTGCGATAGGCATCTGTGGTCAGGGTTTTCTGTGGACGTAGATGTTCAGCTGCTTTAAGGAGCTGCCAGGCAGTGTGATTGCTGGACCGTGTGGTAAGAGTAGGTCTAGTTTGTAAGAAGCCACCAAACCCTTCAAAGTGCCTGTACCATTTTGCATTCCCCCTGGGACCTCCTCCTTCCTGCCAGCACTTGGGGTTGTCAGTGTTCTGGGCTTGGGCCATTCTGGCGCGTGCAGGTGTGGGGGGGCATTTTGACGTGCGCTGCTCGTCTGCATCTCCCTGGCGACATGGGGAGCATGGCGTACCTTTCGTGTGCTTATTTGCCATCTATTGTCTTTTTGGTGTGGTCTGTGGCCCATTTTTTAATAGAATGGCTTTCTTATTGGGCTTTAGAAACCCTTTGTATTGTTTGGTGAGCGGTCCTCTGGCAGACGCGTCTTGCGGGTCTTTTCTCTGGCTGGGGCTTGCTCTGCACGTTCTCGGCGTGTCTTCCTTGGGAAGTGACACCCAGCTCCTCGGCGCCCTCGCCCACGGGGCTGCCCGCGATGCGTGTCTGAGACGTCCTCTCCGGCTTCTCCGAGGCTTTCTCCCGTGGTGCCTTCTAGGGGTTTCCGATTTTGTCCTTTAATTTTTCGGGAAGGTTTTGCAAGTATTGCAAAAATAATGTTCAACGTACGAAAACTACCCTTGCATCAAATAATCATTTTTTGGCTCAAGCCAGGTGAACCAGAGGTGTTGCAGGGTTGGCTACTACTTCGGATTATTTTTTTCAGAAGGACGGAGCAGAGCTTGGTTGGGGAATTCTGCTGTGTGCCAGGTGCACAACTCCTCGGCATTTTCGCAAATGAGAAGTTGGTGTTTGGCTCTTCACTCAGCAGAATTAGCACTGGCCTCGCAGAGGGCCCGGGCGCTGCTGGTGAGTGCCCGGCGCTGCCCGGAGCCCAGATTCCCTGTTTGCGTCTCCTCAGTGGTTGGCACAGTGCCAGCTGGAGGCAGTCTGGCTTGGGGGTCATCTTGCCAGGATCCTCAGAGGACCCTGGTTAGAGGGTGGCGGGAGGCGTGGACGTGGTCAGCAGCGTGTGGGACTTTGAACTCAGCTGCTGACACGCACGTGCTCCTGGCTGCCCGTGGGTGGGGGTGAGCGCGGCAGTGCCCTGTGCTGTTGATCGTCTCTGAGGCTGTGCTGCTTGGCCGCCTTCAGAATGTAAACGGCAGCGAGGTGGAGTCCAGCACCTCCTCGCCGGCTCTACTCTGTCCCTGGGGCCCGGCTCCTGGCTCGCACGCCCCAGACACCGCGAGGGCCAGAAGCTTCGAGGACAGACACCCCCTGCGTCTCCGAGCTCACTCGTGGGGGACTGAGGCAGCGACTCCTTCCCACGACATTTAAGTGCAGGCTTCAGGCCTCGCCTCGGTTAGCTTCTCCCTGCCACCGACACTCTTACCCAGGTCGAGGGCCATGCCGCCTCTTTGCGGGCTACTGAATCCGCTGCTTCCGGTGTGATTTTCTTTTCCGTGTTTAAGGTGTGCGCTTGGGCGGTTTCACTTTGGGGGGTTTTGTTTTCAGTTATTTTACACGCACTGTGGCTAAACTCGGGCTCTCCATCTCCCCTCTAGGTTCGGCTTCTTCGCGTACTTACCTCCCTCTCTTAGTGACAGCTGACCTTTCTCTTTGGGGTCATTCCGTAGCTCAGCTTCCCTCCCACCCGGTTTTGCCAGCATAAGAATTTTTTAAATGGACTCAATTCAGCGACGTGAGGAATTCCCTACAGACGAGTCACGCGTGTTGGGATGGCCCGCGACTAACCCAGAGCGGGCTGTGGCCTCGCGCTTCCCTGCGGCCGTTTCGTTGCTGGGTGTCACCCTGGGCAAGCGGCCGCTGGCCGAGAGCCGGGAGGCCCGAGCGGGCTCGCAGGTGCGCTCATAGTTGCTAGTAAACTTTTTGCTCTTTTTAGTCTTGAAAGATGTAAGCAAAGTGCAGCAGACACGACCACCCTGAGAATCACACGCTAACACGTTCATGTGTTTTCGACTTGAAACCTGCCGAGGGGACGGCGTTGCTGTGACTCGCACCTGTCCTGAGCGCAGGTGACGCTGCGTGAGGGGCAGTGGCCCTCGGTTCCTCCGCGGCTGCCAGGAGCTGCTGAGGCAGCCGTGGTCTCGCTTCCATCGCGACAGGAGGCCGTCAGGGCCGGCGAAAAAGAAGAGGGGGTGTCCCTCCCGCCACGCGTAGAGTCCCCGAAGTCGGCCTGTGCGCCCCCCCCCCCCTTGTCTGTTGTGATGGGTGATGGAGAGGAAGCGGGTCTTCCTTTTGGGTCCAAACAGCTGGAAAATAACTGGCAGAAGAGCATTTGGGGAGAGGCCACGCTTCGCAAGGCTGCCCTGCGCCCGGGCTGTGGCTTCTCCGAGGGGCCGTTGCCTCTGGGAGGCCGACAGTAGAGGGATTTGCCGTCTGAAAAGGGACTTCTTGGGGTATCAGCACCGGTGTTGAAAGCTGACCTTGAAAGCCCCAGCCTGGTGTGATAGGCTCTGGCTGCAGGACCCCCAGTGTTTCTGGGGCGCAGGCTCAGGGGACAGCACCTCACTCCTGGATTTGCCCCCTCGACCCGGCGGCGCGTTCTGGGCAGCCGGGCTCTGATTCCCACACTCGTTTCTGGTGTCACCCCATTTTTTTCTTTGTGGAAAGAAACACATCTGTACCTTTGTGCGGTGTTTACGCCCCGCACACACGGGAGGAACCTTGGCTTTTCTTTAGTTAATGGATCCACTGAGAAACCCGTCACCTGCGGTGGTCCAGCCCGCGCCAGGTCCCATGTGGGGTCTGCCCCACGCAGCAGCCCCCGCGCCTCAGCTGAGGGCTCCAGGGTGGTCCCGGCTTTCGTAGTCACTGGACTTGACTTTAGGACCCTGTGGGCTTGACCCCTGGACCGAGGCCACAGGGGAGGGGCCCTGCCCTGTGAGGGCTGACGCTGAGCCTGTCGGGCGGGTCCAGAGGTGACTCTCGGAGGGTCAGGTGGACAGGTGTGAAAGACGGCCTTTGGCACCCCTATCTCTTCCTTCCTGGTGTCCCCGTACTCAGACGGTCGCCCCGTTCCTGCCCAGTGGTTTAGGCTTCTGAGCCCCGGCTCTGGGACCTCCGCCACCCCGCCCCACAGTGCGTCTCGGGCCCCGCTCTGGAACCTTCCTTCACCACAGCTTCTGGCACAAGCCCGTCCGCCCCTCTGCTTGTCTTCCTGGTGAGCTCCCTGCCCCTGGCGCCCCAGGACAGTTCCGAACACACGTCCTGCAGGGCCTGCTGGGGCCGTAGCGGGGTGACTCCTGTAGGCCCGGAGCCCGTCTGGCGGTTTCTGTCCGTGTGTCTGCGGTGGCAGTGGCCCTGACGGGCGGCGTCTCCTCCGGCCTTCATTCCCCACGGCGTGTCGCAGGAGACGCAGCCCCTTTGGGATGCAGCTGGGACCTCCAAGGCCCACCCTGAGAGGGGGCCTGTCAGGTGAGCCCAGCTCCGTGCTGAGGCGGACGGGTCACTGTGGAGCCAAGACTCACAGGAGCCTGCTTTAAAGCCGGCCTTTTTTATGGTTAGTTCATAATCTGTTAACTTTTCTCATCTCAGTAATTTTTAGTGAAGTTAGAATATCCCTGGGATCTAGTTTTAAAGCATCCCCTCCTAAAAAAAGACCCCGTGTGCCTGTTAGCGGTCATGCCCACCCAGCCGACACCGACCCCTTCCTGCAGTGTCTGTCCGTGCCCCCGTGTGAGCCGTGACGTCCGCGCGCTTCCGCATCTGCCTTCGCTGGGTGCCGTGTCCCGAGTCCCGCGGCACTTCCAGGACCCAGCCGCCCGCCGGGAGGGTCCGAGGCAGGCTCTGCTTGTCCCCTTTGAGCTGTTGCGATAAACGTGTCCCGAGCGTTCAGGTGCAGGTGTTCGGGTGGAATTTTTTGTGCCTTTTTCAGGTGGAATGTGTTTTCTTGTTTTGGAGGTAGATCTCTAGCCGCGGAATCGATGGATCGGAGGGTAAATTTATTAACTGAACCAGGTCTCTGCTTTGAGTGAAGATGTAAACAGGCAGTTCTCACACTGGGCGCCTCAGGCTTCCAGGAGGCTGGTTGAGAAATTCCCCATTTGGGGGTGTGTTTCTGAGGCTCTTGCTCGCAGCCTCGGACGTAAAGGTTCAGAACGACTTCGGCAGGTAGAGACGGAACCCAGCTGACCTCTCTAGAGCGCCATCTATTAGGGTAGTAATTGAATTTTTAAATGCTTTCTGTCAACTGTAATTGTTTGAACTTAATTGCAAAAGTTCCCTTGTAAGTAAGTGTAAGTTTTGCAAGCCTTGTATTTCAGCAGTGAGGTCACTAGATTTAACTGAAGGGAAACGTCCTTCCTGGTAGATTGTCGATTGTGCTAGTTGCCTGTCTGCTTACAGATGTTAGTCCTTGTTTTGTATCTTTAGGATCCCTCCTTGATCAAAAAAGTGAGACTGTAAATGCGAGTTAATGAGTATTCGAATGACATAGAAAGCTTTTGTCCGAGGGGGTCAGGACAGGTGTGCCCGCTCATGTTTTTCCCGCTCCTGCCGGGACCCCGGCAGCCTGGGCTCGGCCCGAGACACCCTCAGTGCTTCTTGGCCCCTGCCGGCTCCTTGGAAGCGAGTTGTGTAATCACCGGTTCCCCCGAGAAGTGGGTCAGAAGCCCCTTCCTGAGAGGCAGCCTGGGTGCGACAGTCCTTGCCCCTCAGCAGAGGCTTTGGGAGTGAGAGCGCCGAGCCGAGTCCCCTTATCCGCGACAGCACCCCGCAGAGCAGGGCGCCTGAGACCCCTGGGCTCGCCTGGCTGGCCTCCCGTGTCGCGGCCGTGGCGGCCTCTGACTCCATCAGACTTAAAATCAGTAACCTGGAAGAGCTGGGCTTGGTCTCCTTTTCTTCTTCCCTGGGGAATGTCAGCTGTTTTCATTAGTTCTAACAAAAACTTTATTTTTGGACAATACGGTAGTATTTTGAGCCCTTGTTTCGTTTTTATCATTTCGCATTTTCCAAAGCAGTCAACTTAACTGAACCAGCTGTCAGTAGTTTTTTGGAAAAACTTGTGTTTCTTGCATTCTTGTCACAGCTCAGAATGATCTGGAATGAGCTGGCGCCATTTAGCCCTCTGAGCCTGAGCCGTGCTGGGTCTCACCTTACAGAAACGGCGGCAAAGGGCGAGGCTGCGTCCGCGGGGGATTTGGGGCATTTGCGGTGGGATTGAAGAGGGGTATTGTCTTACCCGCTCGAGTTTGCAGGCTCCCCCAGCGTAGAGGTGTCACTCGCTCGGCCAGGCCCTGCCTGTCCTGTGTTTAGGGTTTGGAGGGAAGCGACGTCGAGGGGCGTAACAGCGGCGTCAGTCAGCTCCGTTGGTCAGCTCCATCGGGGGCCCCGTCCTCCTCAAGGGCTTCGGGCCGTCGCCGCGCCCACAGGGCACCCCACTGCCTGCGCGTCCTCGCTGCCAGGCGGTGCCTCCCTTCTTTCCCAGCTCAGCTCTTCATGGCGCTTTCTGGAGCCTCTTCTGAATAGGGAGCTGCTCTACGGCCCTTTCACGCCCCACCCCCTTGCTCCTCCTCACAGACGGGCTCCTGGAAGCCGAGGTGTGGCTGTGGGCTCCCCGCAGCCCTGCCCACCCACCGCCCGGTGTGGAAGCTGGTTGGCCGCCCTGGCGCCAGCTCAGAGTCCTCCCCGCCCGCGTGCCTCGTCCCGTGGCTTCCAGGGCCCTCGGCCACGCCACCTGGCCCGCTCCTGCCCTCACTCGTGACCGGGTTCTTGGGGTCCTCCAGGTCCCTGTGCCCCGGCCCTTGCCAGCCTCACTCTTCCAACCACAGCGAGACTGTGCTCGCCGAGGTCTTCGGGCCTAGCATCGGCCCGTGCAGAGCTGATCTCAGCTGCTGACGTGTGTCATTCCAGCCCCGCTGGTGAGCCGGTGAGGGGGCAGGGGCCCTGGGGCCCGCCCTGGGCTCTCGGCGCTGTTGGCTGCGGCTCACTTCAGGCCCCTCCTTGTGGCAGTTTCCCACTTCACCCGGCTCAGGGCTCCCCACAGGGCTTGCCCACGGCCCAGTGGCCTGGACTCGGGGTCGCTGTCTCGGCCCCGTCCGCAGAGTCATGTGCGTCCCTGGAGGCCATGCTCACGTTTGCGCACACGCAGGTCAGCCAGTGAGGCGTCTGCGGCCCCGCGTGGCGTGGCTTGCAGCTGGTAAGTAGCCGTCTGAAGCTTTTTAGCAGGGAACCATCGGATTTGCATCTCCCCGAACGCGGCCCTGGTGTTGAGGGGCGTCTCTGTTAAGTGAGAGGAGCTGGGACGGTGAGAGGACCAGGGGCCACGGGCCAGGCGGGCCCACACGGGTGGTCTTTCTCCCTCTTCAGGCCACGTTCCTAGAAGAGCGCGCCCTTTTCTTTCCTTTCCTTTTTTTTTTTAACCCTTTGCACTTCGAACCATTCTGGACATTGGCTACCAGCTACTCGACGCTACTTTGCGGCGGAAACGTGCATTTACAGACCCTCGTATTATTTAGTACAATTTTGGAACCAAGTAATGTATTATAATGATATTGGACTTATATGAATTGGGTGACATCGAGGAATGTATATTTGCAAAAAAACCAATATTTTATTGTTTATAATTTTGTACAGTATGATAAGTTTTGTAACACTCCCCAATATGCATTGCAGGCTGATTAGTGCACGTTCTCGTCCGACATAAAACCCGCTGACATTTCTTGTATATATCTTAGTAATTTTACGATATTTTGATTTAATTTCTTGTGCCATTTCAAGATAAAACTTCAGGGAAACATGCATGTCTCAAAAAGTTGCGTTGAAATAACTCAATTCCCCGTAATCACTAATAAACTGCAATGTCCCCTGAGAGGGGACATCCAAGTGATGTGCTAGAATTCCTATGTCCTCTGAGAGGGGACAGCGAAGTGCAAAGGGATAAACTGCAATGTCCCCTGAGAGGGGACATCCGAGTGATATGCTAGAATTCCGATGTCCCGAGAGGGGACAGCGGAGTGCAAAGGGTTAAATTGCAGTCACAGTGCGTTTTCCAGGCAGAGTGTTCTGAAGTCAGTTTGGTTTGTCCTTTTAGCGCCCACTTGTTTGTTCCCGCACTGCCCCGTGGGGGAGGGCCTGGCGAGATGGTTTTCTTGGAAAATCCGTCCTGAGGTTTGTTGAGGACAAAAGGAGCAGCCTCGTCGGTGTGGGGGGGCGCTGTGCCTTTCCTGACGGGAGCCCCCATAGTCACTCCCGCGGCCTCGGGAGACTCATTGCAAGAAGCTTCTTAACTTTGCTCAGCTCCACTTCGCGGACACCTGAGCTGCCCCCCGGCGAGTGCTCGGCGGGAGCTGGTCCTCCGCCTGTGAAAAAGCCCTTTCACTCCTGAGAGCCTGAACTCCTGGGGTGAGGGGGTGAGGCTGCCTTGGGGTCCTTGGTGAGTTCACACCTGCGCTCCCACCAGCACTCACACACAGGCACCCTTGGCTCCCGTCCCCCCTCTGGTGTGGCCCAGCCCTCCGTGTCCACCGCCTTCTGCCGCCACAGCCCGTGAGCGTCCGACTGTCCTGGGGAGGCGAGGGTGGTGTGCGCCCACACCCCGCAGCCCGGCCCGCCCGCCTGGCTCCTCCGCCGGCTGGGGATGCCGGGGTGTCCAGCGGCCTCAGGGCTGCCTCTGGCCGTGCCCACAGCCGGTGAGCCCTGTGCTGCCAGAGCGAGTTTGAAAGGCCCCAGGACCTGGATTTGCTCCGTTTGTCTGTTTTTAATGTCTGAGGCTCTTTGGACCCCCAGGGATTTTTGGCTACGTGACGTGATTTACTGGGAAGCTGTCTTTACCCCTTACCGCAAGGCCTTCCCGACCTCTGGCTTTTCATGACATCTGCCTAAGGTGTTGACGGTTTCAGGTGTCTGCAGGTCATGAGATGGGTGTGCGGTTTGTAAGGTGGTGCGGTCCTGAATGCCACAGCCACAGGCGCGGGCTTCTGTGGGCGCTGCACGCAGGAGCAGAACCGCGCCAGAGGGCCTGTGTCTTCTGGGAACGGCTGGGGCGTGCGGGGTGGCCGTCCAGACGGCCTGGAGGGAGGATGGGACTACCAGTGGCGGGGTGGGAGGGTCCCCAGCTCCTGCAGCCCGGGGAGTGCCTGTCCCTGCCAGTGGTGCCAGCTCTGTGAGGCTTTTGTCACCTCTTCTGCACAGTCCTGCTTCCTCCCCTTCATCGCCCAGGCGACATCCCCGAGAATCCTCCCCCCCACACCCACCCCCCGCCTCCCCCAAACCCCCGAATGCTGTCCTGAGTCTGCTCCAGAGTGCCCGGCCGGAGACCAGCAGGTCGGGTGCTGTGTTCCCCTGGTGTGCTCGCTTTCTGTGTGACTCGCCTTACCTCTTGGCTCATTTAAGGATCCAGGCGTGACGCCCTCTCGTAGGGTGCTAAGTATGGGTGCTAAGGTCATCCCCTTTAACCTCAGTTAAATAGGTAAGGGCTGGGATTTTCGAGACCCTCTGGCCAACTATGCATGAATCTTGGATACTGAGTGGGGCAACTGGGAAAAGGGAGTGGCTGCTTTAAAATTAACCGCAAAGCAGGAGTAGAAAATTCCACTGTTTTCAGCATATTCTGCGTGTAAGCTGAGGTGGGCCACGAGGGAACGAGCCCCGAGTGCCGGGGAGCTCCGGTGCCACTCGAGGCGCACTGCAGGGGCCCAGGCCGCTGCACCCTGTGCGTTCACTGCGCCAGAGGGTAGGCAGTGCCTTGACTTTGTCTTTTGGGCAGCTCTGCTATTTGTACTATTAGTAGTCAGAAGTCAGGCTCTTTAAAAATTTTGTTTTCTGAAATTCCATCTGATAAACCAAAAGAGGTAACACATCAGTCCTAGTTGTTAGCTTTCGGACTGTCTGTTTGCCTTTCTAAGGTTAACACATACATAATTGGTGAGTTGTGTTTGTTGTTTTTTCTGGTGACTCTTAATGGTCTCCCTGTGTACTGACGCTTTGGAAGTGAAACGACCTTGCATTCGGACTAGAGTGCTCAGGATACCGGCTTGGAGCCCCGGGCTCTGGCTCGCGGCCCGCTGCTTGCTAGCACAGCGGCCTCGTCCGATTGGTCACGGCTTCAGTCAGTGTCTTCCCCCTGTGAAGGCGGAGCCGGAGCGGCTTCCCGGCAGTCTCTGCTGTAGTGTGATGGGCTGAGCTCGGCTCTTCGGAGCAGACGCTTCTGGTGCATGAGCTGGGCGCCTGCTTCTGCTGGCAGCAGGTTGAGTCCCAGAGGTGGGGTCAGCCTCGCTCGGCAGCAGTGTTGGGACAGTGGTGCCGCGGGCCCCGGGGCCGGCGCATGGCAGGACCGAGCCTGCTGCGCGGTTCCTGCGGAGGGTGGCTGAGTAGCCTGACAGCTCTGCATCTCCGCGATTCTCAGTCCGTTGAAACGCTGCATGAACGTGCTTACATTTGCAGCCATCAGAACAGTAGCAAACATTACCAGACAAGACAGCAAGAAATACGTTTTAGCTTAAACTTTCTTTTTGTGTTTAACGGCGAAAATTAAGAAGAAAAATGAGTTTTGTGGAGATCTCGAGGGGAGTTTGGGGCAAGTTAAATGCACGGTAATACTGGTATTTCATTATTTCTAGTCACTAATTCCCTGAGTTAGTCTTTCACTTACATAAAGCATCGCGGAAGCTCCAGCTGGGACACCGCTCTCTGAGCCCGCGACCTGTCTCACCAACGAGGGGAGAGACGGGAGGCGGAGGCGGGGGGGGGGTGGGGAAGGCACCCAGGAGCTGGGTGGCCAGCCTGTCTGGGGAGTCTGACCTGGCGGGAAGTCTGCCTGGAAAACAGCTGGACGGAGGAGGGGGGTGGGGAGCCTCCCTGGGCAGGAGCTCCCGTGCACACCAGGCCAGGGTGCAGGGGCCGGGGAGGAGGCAGGAGAAAAGATGGGTGCGAGCCGACAGCGCCGTGCTCAGGACTGACCCTCCGCAGACCACCGCGGCTGCGAATGGCTCGTGGGTGACGTCCTAATCGGATGTGTAATGCTGAACTCGGCTGCTGTGTCCAGAACGGGCTGGGTGTGGGGAGGGGCTGCTGATGCCAACACTGGGAGCTGTGGGGTGTGGTTTCCGCGGTGGAACTAGGGGTCCAGGTGAGAAAGCGCATGATGGGGTGGACGGGGCTGCAGGAGTACGGGGACGTGACGACCCCGACGGTTGAGCCACGCCGGGGCGGGCAGGTCTTCCGGGCTCCCAGCTCTGGGTTCCAGGGTGGGCCGTGCTGGTGGCGGACGTTGTCCGGGGGCAGACTGCGCTGGGCTGCAGGCGCGCTGGTTTGTGACACCCCAGAGAAGATGTGAGCTGGGCTCCTGGCCTGAAGCCAGAGAAGGCACGAGGCCTGGAGCTAGGTGGCTGCGAGTCCGGGCAGGTGGGGCTTTGAGGACGGGTCTGCGGGGCCCTGCTCTGCTTGCCTGTCGTCGGGGTAGGCTTATGGCGCCCAGTTCACATGGCAAGGTGAGGAACAGGGAAAAGTGGAAAGAGTAGGATGTTTTCCCAGTGGCTAGTAGAAATTAACAACTTTGAAAACAGTTACAGAGGATTTCAGTGGAGAGGAGAAAAGCTTATCTAAGAATTATAACTGGGGCGTGAGTCTGGGGGGTTTAAGTGATGATTTCCACACGGGGTGAGGGGTGCAGGCTTACCGAGGTGGCCCTGTGGGGTGCTGCTGGTGACCTCGCAGGGAGGAGAGGAGCGTGGACCCAGGTTGCTCCCAGGGACCATCAGTTGTTAGTGTCCTGAAAGCTTAGGGGAGCTCTAAGGTTGGCTCTTTTCCGTCCCACATCTGAACTTACCGTTTGAGTGTGTGATGGACGCGACGTGATTCGGGGTCAGGGTTGTGGTTTTATAAGGTGCACGTCTTAGACCACACAGGTGAGGGGTGACTCGGACTTCAGTGGTTGGGATTTACTGCCCCAGCGGGGCCCCTGCCCTGGACGCACCTCAGCTCACCAGAGCCCCCAGCCTGAGAGGCTTCCCCGACACCCACCTGCCTGCCGACACAGCTCCCCAGCACATTTTCTTTGTGGAGTTGCTAAAATGGTTCATTGTTTCTTAATCTCTCACTAGAAATACTTCCTCAGAAATCTTCCCATTTGGATGTGACAGCCATAGCGTGGCCGTAATGCTTGCGTGTGGAGAAGAACTAACTTAATACAGCCCGGAATAGCTGGGGCCTTGGTCTCTGAGCCAGGATCTTGAGGCCGAATTATAAATAGTTGGTGGAGTCGCTTGATACATTTAGAAACACTTCCGGGACGTGTGTTCACAGGCAGGTACTGTGTGGTAGCAGCTGGGCACACATCAGCTGTCTGAACTTCCAAGAACTATTTGAGGAGGGTGATTCAGCCCCGTTCTGTGGACCAGGGATCGCGCCTTGGCGAAGCCGGGACGCTGCGCCAGACCTGGCAGGGTGTGGAGCTCAGCGCCCGCAGGTGTCTGCCTTCAGTGCACAGTTAAAATTTTGATACTTCTTGCCAAATCCCTTTCTCAAGCTGAGCGACTGTTCCCCTTCGCCTTCAGCACTCGCTGCTTCCCGAGCGCTCGGCGTAACAGCATTAAAATTCATGGGGAGTTCACGAGATTTCATGGTTTTTCTATTTATTAGCTATTTGTGTTTCTCTATCGTGGAATTTCCTCCGCCTCCCCCTCCTGCGTGTGGCCAAGCCAGCGGGAGTGAGGCAGGCGCGGGCGGGCTGGGGTGTGCGCGGGCTCCCGCCGCGCGGGCCGAGTGCTGGCGTGTTTCCGCGTGTCGGGGCGTCGTCCTCGGGCTGGGGGCCTTGCCCGGTGCCCGTCGCCCAGCCCGGGAGGTGAGGAAGATGAACTGACCCGCTCTGTTTCTTGCCCAGGTTTGCCTGCGATGAGATTTTGTTCTCTGCGCGCGAAGGACGACCTCCCTGAGCTGCTGTGAGCACACTTGGAATGCCCCTCTCTGTTTCCATCTGATGGAGGATTAGCTGTGCTGGGACGAGGATCGCTGCGCTGGACGCCCCAGAACAGTCTCTCACGATGTCATCTAACAGGAGTCAGAACCCCCACGGGCTGAAGCAGATCGGCCTCGACCAGATCTGGGACGACCTGCGCGCCGGCGTGCAGCAGGTGTACACCCGGCAGAGCATGGCCAAGTCCAGATACATGGAGCTCTACACGTATCCTGGCCGCGGCTGCCGCGCCGCTCCGTGCTTTCTCTCCCGCTCCTCCTGTGCTGTGCTCGGAGCTCACGTTTAGCTCTGAAAGTTAATCCATTTAGTCTTTCCGCGTTTGGGCTGAGGTGAAGCCGGCCGGCTGGTTGTCTGAGGCGGGGCTGTTCGCGACGGTAGCCGCCGGCCCCGGGTGGCCGTTGACACGTGGAATAAAGTCGGGCTTCGCCCTCCGTGTGCCGCTGCGTTTCCAGCCTCGGCAGCGGGTCGGCGCTCGGTGCGCGTCGCAGAGGCCGCTGCTGCACGGCGCGGGGGCCCCGAGCCCGGCCTGCTTGTTTTGAGGCGGTGGCGGCTTTCCTGCCGCAGGGGCCAAGTTGAGGGCTTGGTCCGGAATGGTCAGGGCCACACAGCCAAAAACAGGCCCTCGCCGGGCGCGTCGGCTGCTCCCGGCTGAAGGCCACCCCGTGGGGCCAGTCTCCGTATGGTAAAGGCTTTGCCCCTGTGCTCGCGTCTGGCGCTCAGAGCTTTGCCCCTGCCCCTCGCCGCTGTGTGGCCTGCGGTGTGCGCGGAGGCCGGGAGGGCAGGGCGTGACGTGTAGACGTTGATTCCCTTCGGGACTGTAAGGATGCGGACCCAGCGCGGAGGTGCTCGCCGCGCACAGGGGGCCCCGGGGCTGGTCTGCTGGTTCTCGGGTCACAGTTGCTGGTTAGCTCCACGGAGGCTTAAGTTTGAATCTTCGGCGTGTCCGAGACTGTCGTGCTGCCGAAAGGGGTGTTCTCGTGGGCCCTCAGCAAGGCCAGTGTCAGGGTCTAGAGAAGCTCGCTGATTCAAACCACGCGACGCTGACTGAGCAGAGTGGGGTGTTGCTCCGTACGTGTCCGCGTGTCTGCGCTCGCACCGTGGGCGCTTTCTCGGGCGGTCTTGCTGAGACCTGATCGTGCACCGTCACCTTCGCCCGGTCCAGACACGCCACGCGGCCGGTGGGTGCCGGCGGGCTCCGCGAGAAGCGCCGTGCCCGTAGCGGTCACTCCCGTTAGCGGTCACTCCGCGCCCAGCCCTGAGGCCGCCGCCCTGTCTGTCTCCGGGCATCGTCGGAGGTGAGGTCGGGCCCTTCATGACCCCCGGCCCGCGCCGGCGCCGGCCCCCACACCTGGGGCGAGGGCAGTGGTCACGGGCTCGTGCGGACGGACGTGCCACGGATGGACGTCGGGCCGTCGGGCACACACAGGCGCGGAGGCCGGCGAGCTGCTGGGCAGGGCGGGGCTCGTGCGTTTCGTCCTCGTCGTTGGGCTGGAGGTGGTGACGTGGGCAGAGACAGGCACCTGGCTGGACCTGAGGTGCCCACGTGGGGAGACCAGGGAAATCCACTGGGTGCTTGTTTCGGGGAATTTCTTAACCTTTTTTTTTTTTTTATAAAGATTGATTTATTTATGCATACAAGCTGGGGTGCAGGCCAGAGGCGCAGGGCGGCAAGAGGGTTCGCCAGAGACAGAGTGGGGAGCAGCACAGGCAGATGGACGGAAACACACTGCTGAGGGGAGCAGCGGGGAGGCAGGAGGGGTCTGCCGCGCCCTGTGGGAAGCTCCCCGGCCGGGCGTCGAACTCATGTCACCGCCTCCGACAGCTCCACAGCGCAGCGCCCAACCGCTGCGCCACCAGGGAGGCCCTTAACATGTTACTTTTGACAAAATCAGATGGTCCTCGGCCCCGCAGCAAGTTCTGCCGTCCGAGCTGTGAGGAGGCACAGCATTGCCTGCTGCCTGCCCAGGAGCAGGGCAGGCTGCGGCTCTGGCCCGGGAGGACCCCGTGCTCCTGCTGTCCTCGTGGAGTCAGCGCTTTCTCCTGGTGCGACTGGGCAGCCTCACTGGGCACGGGGTCCCAGCTGTCGGGTGGGGCGGGCGTGGGGGCCCCCGTCAGGGCAGACCCCAGCCTCAGACGCGCGGCTCGGGGACCGCAGCGCCGGCTGTGAGCGTGGCCTCTGGGCCTCCCACGCGGCCTGGCCGTCAGCTGCTGCTGAGCGGGTCGCGTTTCCAAGCGTGTTGGTCACATCTGCTGCATCTTCCTGAGGACGGCCGGGGACAGGTGCCGCGGTGCAGCGTCCGCCTGTGCGTTCACTTGCAGCACTGGGAGTAGAACGAGGCTGCTCGGGCACCCCTCGCCATGGCCTGCGGCGCAGTCCCCTGGACGCCACCACGCTGCCGGCCGTCCCCCCGCGACTGGCGGCCGAGCGGCTTCTGAGACGTCTTGCGGGCGTGTGTTCGCCTCACCGCTGCAGCCGACGTGAGGTCGGGCTGGGTGAGCAGGCCCCGGAGGGAGGAGCATGGCGCCTCTCGCTGCTTCTGTCGCTTGGCCAGTGGCGGGGCAGGAAATGGGCTCTGGAGAAGGGGAAAGGCGCGCGGCCTCCGCAGTGAGAAGCCGCGTCCGGTTCCCTTAGCCTGGAGCCCTGCCCCCCAGTGTCTGGGTTCTCTACTCAGCTCTCGTTTTCTCTGGTGCCCGACATGGTGTTGTCCGACGTTCCCGCAGTCCAGGCTAGTAATCCTGTGCAGGTGGGCAAATACTCCATCGCTCTTTTCTGGAAGGCGCGTGTTTGCTGATCGAGGCGCAGGAGACGCAGCAGCGCTCGCTCGGCCAGCGCCAGAGTGAGCTCTGGCCGCCTCCCAGCTCGCCCCCAAGCCAGACTGTGGCCCCAGAATGCTGCTGCCTCGATGCGTCGGGTCTCGTCGTCCCCGTCGCTGGCATCGGTCTGGTAGCTCCTGCCAGCTCAGATGGGGCCGCTCTGTCCTCCAAGTTAGCCTGTGGGACCGCGACGGGGGGACGTGCTCCCTGTGGACCAGGCCTCGCCTTCCCTCCGTCACTAGGCACACGGCCGCAGGGGACGCCAGTCCGCGGGCCACGCTGTGTCACCACCGCCAGCCGTGGCAGCACAGACCCTGCTCGAAGGCCTCCGGGCACGTCCCCTGGGCCAGCAGCCTCTGCTGCTGCTCTTGCTGGCCTCTGGTCTGGACGTGCAGGCCGGCTGGAGTGGTTGGGGGGCTGTGGGGTCAAGGCCTGGGGGGTCTGGTCCGCGGCGGACGGCAGCTTCGGCCTCTGGCGGAGAAGAGCCTGACCGGGCGGGCGAGGTCCCGTCCGATACCACAGTTCTTGGGCCTTTCCTCAAGTGGAATTACCTCCTTGTTGACCTCTTGCTTTTCCCGAGGGCCAGGATCGGGGCCCCGTTCGTCCCCTGGGCCTTTCCTCCCAGCGTCTGGGTGGCTGCAGGCGGGAGCTGGATTTCCTTTCCTTGGAGCTGCGGATCCGGGACGGGGTTTCTCAGTCAGTGTTTGGACGCCATTGTGTTTCGGGCGCTGTCTTGGCTCAGGTCAAGCGCGGGTCCTGCTGAGCAGAGCAGAGCAGAGCAGGCCTTTCTGAAGGGCAGGCAGTGAGAGGCAGACCGCGGCCTGCCCGTGCAGGCGTGGGCCGTTGCGGCAGCATCCGTCCGACTCGCCGGGCCCCAGGTCCACCCGCCCTTGCGGGTTAGCTCCTTCTCTGTCGCCGTCTTTTGTGGCTTCCCTTGGGGTCAGCTTGAACGTGCACGTTGATTTCTTTCTTTTCTAGATAGTGAAAGTGTCCGTTCTCCCCATAGCGCTGTGAGCTGCGTCGGTTCATTGCTGTCTTCGCCTGGTTATTTTTTCCTGCTGAGTCCTCTTCCCCAGACTGTGCCCTGAGGACCAAACGCGTCTCCCCGTCCTGGCCGCTCTCCTGAGTGAACGTCAGCGCGGTCAGAAATCACATTTAATCTCTGCCCCGACACTCTGAGGCGCGACTCGGATCAGGGCGTGTGCCGAGCGGGGCGAGCCAGGACACGCCGGCAGCTGCGCCCAGCACCCGCCAGCTGTGCGGCCTCGTCACAGCTGCCGCCGCCCCTCTGCCCAGGTGGGGGGCGCGGCGGGGCCGGCACAGCCCTTCTGCTGGGCCCTTAGGGAAACACGCACACGATGAGCACGTCAAACAGAATAACGTGTTCACAGCTGATTGGCGATGACCTTGAAGAAGTCGCCAAGCCCCGGGGGCGTGTTTGTCACCCGTCTTCAGGGGTCTCACTCCAATCTGATTTTGGTCACCTGACAGTCACGGTTTACGTCACACAAACCAGAGCGTGGGAGGGTTTTTTTTCAGGTGCAAGCCGTATGCTCATAGATTTCTTCCCCGTGCGGTTAGACGGCAGGCTCTGAAGGCCGTAGCTGGTTCGCAGAGAGAAGAAATACAGATGATCAGTAGACACAGGGAAAGCATTCAGCCTCACAACTGCTGGAGACGTGGAGAGTTGGGTGCTGTTTCTTCCGGTCGGGCTGGGAACTGTGTGAGGGCCACCGTGGCCTTGGCAGGAGCGAGGAGCCAGGCTCTGTGCTTCACCTCAGTGTCAGTCTGCTCTGCTCTTTCTGGAAACAAATCAGAAATATAGATACGGAAAGACGACACTTGACTCAGTTGTTTTTTTTAACTCTTAACTGTTGAAATAGTCACATGCACATTGCACATTGAGGCGATTTGCTGTGTTCTAATGGTAGGAGACAACAGGAAACAGCCTCTGTCTTCAAAATTACTTTTCCTGGGTTTCTTTGATAGTACTTTTGTCAGAAATAGGAATTCGCTCAGCAGGCGGTTCTGTGGCCTAGTGCTTGAGTGACAGTGTGTTTCTGTTCTCGCTTTATTTGTTCAGGGGAAGTTGAGGCTCCTGACTTACATAGTGTCACTTTGTATCCTGTGTTTCTATTCCATACCTCTTTTTCCTGACCTTTTACTCCTCTATCATGCTGCGTATATTCTTATTAGCTACCTCGAATGCCTGCTAAGTGGTTTGGATGGGGAGTGGGGGGGGGGGGCGGGGCATAGGTGGTGGGAAATTCCTCTCTCTCAGGGATTAGCAGGAAGGATGTTTGGGCAGCGAGACCAGATGATGTTGCCAAGGAGGGAGAAGGATGCTATGCCCGAGGGTGGCAAGGCCTCTTCATGAGCCAGCAGAATTGAAGTGACCTCAAGAATGAGTGGAGATGAGGATAGAAGTCCCGGAGTGTCTCCTGGAGGGAAAAAAGTGCACGTGGAAGTGGGAAGTGGCACCTGCAGGGGCCTGGGGTTAGTCACCGGGGTGCAGGCGAGGCCTGGCCGAGTTGGTTGGTGTCACTGGCGGGGACCAGGATACCGGGAGGCTCGGCGGCCTGGTGAATGCGTGTGTACGTGCAAGATCAGGGAATGAGGTGCTGCATGCTCGGAGCGTTGGGTAGGACTTAAAAATGAGTGGCTTACTAGAAAGGCGTGCTGGGAAGAGGATTAGTCCAGAAATCAAGTGGGATTCAAGCAGGACTGAGAGAGGAGTCTTAGTGCCAGCCGCCCGTCTGGTTCCTATGAACAGCCCCGGGCACACTAACAAGGGCCTTTCTCCGACGGCGTCTCCCGCGACCATGTTCTCAAGCTTCGTCCATGTTGCAGCATTTATCAGTGGTTTGTGTTCACGGCCAAATGCTGTTCCATTACTGGAAAGAACACAGTCGGTTTATCCATCACCCACTGGCAGACATTTGGGTTGTTTCTACCTCTGGCTGTTGTCAGTGGTGCAGGTATAAAATTGTGAACGAGTTTCTGCGTGCATGTGTTTCTCTTCTCTTGGGTAGCTCCCAGGAGTGGAATTTCTGGGCCAGATAGCAGCTCTAAGTTGAACCTTTTTGAGAAGCGCCAGACTGTCCCAGAGTGGCTGCACCATTTCACTCCCCACCAGCAGTGTGTGGGGTTTCTGTGTCTCCGCACCCCGACCGCCTCCGGGGAGCGTCTGCCTTTCGGCTTGCAGCATCATCGTGGGTGTGAAGTCTGCCTCAGTGTGGGTTTTTTGTTTTTTAAAGAATTATTCCTTTATTGTCAGATTTTTATTTTATTTCTGCATAGAAGAACTGGGAGGCAGGCCAGAGGTGCAGGGGGATGAGAGGACTCACCAGAGAAAGAGTGAGGATCAGAACTGAAATCCACTGCTGAGGGGAGCAGCGGGGAGACAGGAGGGGTCTGCTGTGCCTTGTGGGTCAGCTCCCTGGCCGGGGATTGAACTCAGGCCATCGAACTCAGGCCATCGTGGTAGGTATTTGCTGCACTAGCGCCGAGACTTGACCCCTATGCCACCAGGGAGGCCCCTTGATGTGGTTTTGATGTGTGTTTTCCTGATGGTTTATTTTTATACCTCCCTTAAATGTCTACTCAGGCTCTTCACCCGTTTTCTAAATGGGTTGTCTTTTTATTATTGAATTGTAAATTTGGGGTATTTTCTGACTACACATTATCAGAAATGTGATTCACAAACATTTCCTCCCATTTATGTTTGTGGGTTGTCTTCAGTTTCTTGATTGTGTTCTGTGACATGCAAAAGGTTTAAGTTTTTGATGAAGTCCAGTTTTTTTCTTTGGCCATTTATACTTTGGTATCGTATCTAAAAATCCCCTTGCCAAATTCAAGGTCATGAGGATTTACTCTTGAGTTTTCTGTGAATATTAGTCTTCATGCTTATGTTTAGATCTTTTATCTGTTCAGAATTGAATTTCACCTGTGGTGTGACATGAGGGACCGACCTGAGCTGTTTGCTCACCCAGCGGTCTCAGCACCACTCACAGAAACCCCCCCGGAGGGGTCTGAGGGGGTCTGGTCAAAACGGGACAAAACGGGGACGCAGACACGTGGGATTTTCTCTGGTCTTGATTCTGTTGTGTGCGTCTCTGTCTCGCGCCGGAGTTGCTTGCTGTCGCCTTGCAGTTGAGTTTTAAAGTCATGGATGTGTGGGTTCTTCAACTTTCTTCTTCCTCAGGGTTCATGTTGGATCCCTCGTAACTCCATGTGAGTTTTGGAACCCCCTGGAGCGCTGTAGAAGCAGCCGCTGGGCTGTGCCCGGGCCGCTGGCCGTAGCTCAGTGGGGCACATTGTCCTCCCACTTTTCCTCATTTAATTATTTCAAGGTATAGGTTTCTTGTGACGTTTTTAACTTTATTCCACAAATTTAGATATGCTATATTTTCGTTATTATATAGTGCAACACATAATTTTCCTTGTTTTTGTTTGACCCTTGGATTATATAGAAATGTTTGTAATTAGAAATATTTGGAGTTTTCCATGTCAGATCTTTGTCAGTGCTTTCTAGTTTGATTCCATTTTGGTCATAGAATAAACTGTACGGATCCAGCTCTTTAGACTTACTGAAGGCTGATTTAAGAAAATGGCCTGTTTGTTAAGTGTCCCGTGGATTGTTGAAAACGGTAGATTCTGCAGGATGTGGATTGGTTGGGTGTAGACAGTGGTGCTGGGGCAGGAATGCTGCTGCTTGCGGGGAGTGCACGGGTCGTGGTTGTGCACTC
>PVIJ01002269.1:70822-166060 GCA_004024925.1 Scalopus aquaticus
CCCCCCCCCCAACTCCTGCGTCTGCTTGCTGAGAGAGTGTTAAAGCCTGTTGGAACTGTGGACTTGTCTCCTCTCTTTAATTCTCTCAAATTTTGCTTCGTGCACTTTGAGGCTTTGTTTTCAGGAGCATAGACGTTTACGTTTGCCTTTTGAGTGAAGTGACCCTTTATTATTACAGCATGCCTCTCACCTCTGGTAGTGTTCGCTTTACTGAGGTCTGTTTTGTCCGATAGATTATTGCCGTTCTGGTCTTTTGATGGTCGGTGTCTGCATGACAGTCTTTTCCAGTCCTTTGGCTCAGCCGCACATGTCCTCACAAGTGACTGCAGCTCCCGCAGCCGCAGAGTGGCTCTTGGTCCTTCTGACTGCCTCTGCCTTGTGACTGTAGAGTTTACGCTCTTCACTTTCATTTTTGAATATTAATAGGTTGATTTTAGGTCTACCACTCGTTTTTCCTGCTCTTTTAAAAACATTTATTCCTGCCATTCCTGCTTCTTGCCTTCTTACGGTTTATTTGAAAGTTTTTAGAGTTGCACTTTAATTTAGGCCTTGGCTTCCTAGGTATGTTTGCCTCGGTGTGTGCTCTGGCATTGCCATGGACATCCGCTTTTCCTTTTCTCACACGCTGGCCTTAATATTGTTTGACATCACAGCAGTTACTGGGAGTTCCTCTGTGTCATTTCATTTAACTTAGACAGCCGCTGACGGAGAGACCTTACATTTTAGCACACGGGAAATCTAACACTACGTAGTAGCTGCAGCCCCTGCTGTCTCACGCTGCTGCGCTTGGTGGCGATGCTGATTTGGGAGTGAACGTGGCGCTAAACTCTGGGTGGGAGCTTCGAAACAGCTTTTAAGAAGTTTCCTTTCCATTCAAGTTGTGCCTTTTGGTTTCTTTGGGGGGGGGGTCCTCTTTGAGGAGGAAGTTGGGAGGAAGGAACAGCCTTGCCTCTATGAAGACTGCTTGAAAGGAATGAACTCAGTGGTTAAAAGTTTTTAAAAACTCAGGCCTGCCCTTCAGAAGCTGTTGGCATCTGGGTACGTGAGCTGGCAGTTGTCCGGCCAAGTGACAGGTCTCCCGTCTCGTCCCCGTGCCGCTGAGCCCAGTTGCCTCAGTGCTGTGCTCAGTGGGGAAGCCGAGGAGGGGCTGGCTGGGTGGGGCGCTGGCGGGCAGAGCCGGCCTGCTGCGGTCTGGGGGAGCTCGGCCTCGCAGGTGGGCAGCCGCCGTGCGCCGCCAGCCCGGAGACCCGCACGCGCCTGCCCCGCCGGCCTTCGTGCCGAGCAGGCTTTCCGGTGTCTTACTTTCTTCTCCTGCAGCTTCACTTTCTCTTTGCCTCTGCCAGATCCAGGCAAAGTAGCTCCAGTTCTGGGGGAGCAGCTCCCTGGGTGGCGCTCTGAGGCCCAAAGCGCAGCCGGGTTTCTCTGGGCCTTCAGGGCGGCCCGGCGAGCCCCGCAGCGCCCTCCTCGGCAGGCGCCTCGGCTCTGGCGGCCTGAAAGGCCCGCTGTGCCGGCGTGACCGCCCTGCCGGTGGCCACCGCCCCGCTGCGCGCTCTGGGCCGGGCGCCCCAGCTCAGCTGCCGACGCGACGCCGTGCGGGGCTTTCGCTGTGCCTGGGAGCCCGTGGGCGGGTGTGCCCAGTTAGACGCCGCACGCGCCGCGGTTGATCTCCTTGACCCTCCCAAGCCACGTCTACAACTACTGCACGAGCGTCCACCAGTCCAACCAGGCGCGGGGGGCCGGCGTGCCGCCGTCCAAGTCGAAAAAGGGGCAGACGCCCGGGGGAGCTCAGTTTGTTGGCCTGGAGTTATACAAACGACTTAAAGAGTTTTTGAAGAATTACTTGACGAATCTTCTCAAGGTAAGAAGTTTTACGTACTAATCATTTATAACAGTTGTGGGTTTTGTTTTTTAAGTCGTGAAATGCTGGTTTTAACTTAAAACACCGACGTTTACCGGTACCGTTCACTTCCTTCGGTACCAGGCGCAGAAAGGTTTCGGGGTAACTTCTGTGACCTGTTAGGAAGCTGAGATTTTCATAAGCCACATTCTGTTTTTCAGTTTGTTAAATTAGAAGCTTCTGGTAGCTGTGCCATCACAGCAGCGCTTCCCTTGCCGCTAACCACGCGGTGTTTAGTTGTTAGACACCGGGGAGCCTTCTAGTTTAAAGCACAGAGTTGTGGATTCAAGTCACCCCCTCCCGCTGCCAGCCCGGTGCTCTGCGGCGCCTTCTGCCAGCCTCCCACGGCCACCCCGCCTGGCGCCTCTGGCTCTACCTCCAGAGTCATGCTCTCTGGATGAATTTCAAGGAGTTTTGGCTTACACAGATAAAGGCCGTGTGGCAAGCAGCGCTCCAGAAGTGTCCTAACATTGTCACAAACTGATCGGCCACATGCCTGCACCGTGACAGGTCGTGCCTGGGATGGGGTCACCTTCAGCTCCCCACCACGTGTCCACAGCCCCGGGGAAGCCGCCACATCCTTAACTTGTTCATTCGAGGCACTTTGTGGCGCTGCCTTGGCTCTTTGTGCTTTGTCGCTCCTCGGCATTAAAGCCGGGAGCAGCCTGCGTGGGGTCAGAAGCGCCAGCGGCCGCCTTCGGTAATAGCGTCACATGTTTAAGACGCTCACAGGCCTTTGCGCCAGAGTAAGCCCCTGTGAACGAGCTGACCTCTGGCCTTGTCAGGACAGGCCGGCTTCCTCGGCCTGCTGGGCCCCTTGTCCCCGAGCGGAGGACAGCCCTGAGGGGCCTGCCCGGGTCGGGGGCCCTCCTCCTGGCCTCGCGTCAGCTCAGTCTCTGCCTTTCCGTGCTTGGGTTTCGCAGACGTCGCTAATACCAAAGGAAACTTCAGGCTCGTTTCCGTCAAAAAAACTATGGTTCAAGTCAGGGAATTCTCAGAAAAAATGAGGTTGTTAAAGAGGGACTGTTGCACCGCTGCACTGAGTTTATTCTCACAGTAGAGCCGGTGACTGCGAAATGCTTAATAGACTTTTATACTTCTAAGCAATTTAATGGAGGAAGATGCATTGAAACAGTAATTAGTATTGCCCTCGTGGCCTGGATTGTTCCTAGGACATGTTAATTAAATCTTCAACAGGAAATATCAAAATAGGAATGATTTAGGAGTAAATTCCTTACTTGTTCACATGCAGGAATCACCCTCCTATTCTGAAACTTTAGGGTACACTTCTTGTGTGTATATGCATATTTGATACCGTGAGGAGAGATCCAACCAATTTGAGGTACCAAAATCTTGATTGAAATTCCCTCTTTAGTCCTGTCCTCATGAGGTGGAAGTGTGAGGATCTGGGTTGAGGGGCATGTTTTGTAGACAGAATAAAGAGCCCGTCTGAGACCAGCCACGTCGACGTGTTTTGGTGCAATGGGCTACTTGACTTTGATCTTTGTCGTGTGACAGAGGCCGCCCTAAACCCCGTGGCTTGTTTCTAGGACGGCGAGGACTTGATGGACGAGAGCGTGCTGAAGTTCTACACCCAGCAGTGGGAGGACTACCGGTTCTCCAGCAAAGTGCTCAACGGCATCTGCGCCTACCTCAACCGGCACTGGGTGCGCCGCGAGTGCGACGAGGGCCGCAAGGGCATCTACGAGATCTACTCGGTGAGCCCCGCGCTGCCTGCCGCGGGCCCCTGGGGTGAGGCAGACACTGAGTCTCCTCGGGGGAGCTGCCCTTGCCTTGGTCTTAGTGACCAAGGACCCTTAGTGGACCCTTGGAGGACCCTGCTCCAGTTGGTGGCAAGAAGGGAGGAGGGCGAGTAAACTGGCGTCCGGAAGTGCAGGCTGCGCTCTCCGCGCTGACTGTTCAGAGGCCCTCGGTCCTCACCCGACCGGCCGTCGGGGGGGCGCCAGGTCCAGGGCTGTAGGTCCCGAGTCCAGCAGGCCGAGCGGCCCCCACCCGGGCTCGGCCCCCCGGGCTCTTGTGTCTGGGAGTCTGCTCGCCGCAGCTGGCGGCTCCGTGCTGCCCTCCGCTTTACCAAGGGGTTGGTTTTATTTTCTTTAGATTGCAAGAAAAATAGATTCTGAAAAGGCAAAATTTTTTTTCTCTTCTTTTTCTTTTTTTTTTAATAAATATATTTATTTTTGTCATTTGTATCTTTTACATTATTGTGTGTTCCCCATAGGTTACCCACCACCTGTTCACCCGTGGAGCCATCACCATAGTCCCCCGTGCTCCCCTCTTCCCCCCTCTTGAGCCCTTCCCCTCCCGTCCTTCCCTGCTGAATGTCACTTTCTTATTTGGCTCCCCTATAGTCCTGTTATAAGTGAAACCATTTGATAATTAAAAGGCAAAATTTTAAAAGGCACCTTCGTGGTTTCTTCAGCCAGCGGAGCGTTCGCCCGGCCCGTGGGCCTCTGCGTGTGGCTCCAGCCCTGCGCGGCCCGCTTACCTGCCGGCCCCAGCCCAGAGCACGCCGTTAGAAACTGTCGGGGGAACGTCCGGTTTTCTTGCTGCCCCGCCTGCTGGCGTGAGCGGGCAAACCGCGTGGGTCAGACCCGCGGCCCTGACCGCGCCGGGCGCTGGGGCTTTACCAGGCACGCCCTCGGAGGGGCGCTGGGGCGGGCTGGTCCCCACTCGCAACGCCCTGGCGAGCGTGCAGACGCTTACACACCCCTCCCTTTCCTCACCCAGCTCGCGTTGGTGACCTGGAGAGATTGTCTGTTCAGGCCGTTGAATAAACAGGTACCGGCTTGCGCGTGGTCGCGGGTCCCTTGTCAGATCGGTAGAGGTGCACTGCGGGTGGGGCTGCCCCGCCTGTGGGGGTCCCGGGGGCGTCTCGCCTGTGTGTGAGCGTCGGGTGTTTCGCGGCCCAGCGGCGCGTGCTGCGGCCGCCCTCTGCACGCTCAGCTGTTCCCTGTGTCCTCCGAAGGTAACCAACGCCGTCTTGAAGCTGATCGAGAAGGAGAGGAACGGCGAGACCATCAACACGCGGCTCATCAGTGGCGTCGTGCAGTCCTACGGTACGGGCGCGGCCTCGGCTGGCTTCAGGCGTCGGGAATGCTGCTCGCGCCCACAGCCGCACCCAGACCCTCTAAAGAGCCGCTGTGATTCTGGCTGAGTTTACAGTTACAAAGATCACTCAGTAGTTGTGCCTGAAGGGATTTTGATGGGGTAGACATTTGACCTACTTGTGGTCTTATACCGAACCGCCGGAATGATGGTGTGTTGGTGTCATCAGTGGGCTGAATGGCAACTGGGCGTCTTCATTAGTTTGAACAGTCAAGATCGAGAAACCAATAAATAAAGACCACGTTATAAAGCTTTAGGTACCTTTGTATTTCTTGGGAGGTTTAAAATTAGGCCATTTTATTATTTTTAAGGCTTTTTTTTTTTTAAGATGTAAGAGTTCTCGAAATGAGCTACATGAGCTTTGAAGCATGCTGACTGGTTTTCTCTCTCTTGGGGTTTTTTCCTTTATTTTATTGAAACACATACTTGCTAATGTGCCTTGCCATTCCACACTTGTCTTTTAAGCATAACTTCACCTGAGTGCTGCAGCTGAGTCTGTCCTGTAAAAAACAGGGCAATTGAAATACAACATGTTTCTTCCTAGTGGAGTTGGGGCTGAATGAAGATGACGCCTTCGCGAAGGGCCCTACGTTAACAGTGTATAAAGAATCCTTTGAATCGCAATTTTTGGCTGACACGGAGAGATTTTACACCAGAGAGAGTACCGAGTTCTTGCAGCAGAACCCCGTCACCGAGTACATGAAGAAGGTGAGCTGAGCCCCGCGTCGGCCGCGGGCGGGGGCCTCGCAGGGCAGCTGCTGCTCTCAGGCCACGTCTCTGGGCGGCGGCTGGTGGTGCCTGGCGGGTCGGGGTGCGCGTGGCCGGCCCGGAGCTTTCAAACATGAGTCTGCAGCATGGCCAGGCGGTCTGCTGCGCGGGGCCTGCGGAGAGCAGCCTCCGGGGACGGCGTCCAGCTCGCGGCAGCCGAGGTTTGCCACGTGCGCGAGGAGACACGCTGTCCAGAGCGCAGGCTTCGTGCAGGCGCTGAGTTTTGCTTCAGCAGTGGCCCTGGCCCTGGGCCGCAGTGTTCAAGCTCGCGCTGAAGGAAGGGTCCTTCTGAGACCCAGCTCAGCGATGTTGTGATGAAGCCGCGGGGGACTCTTCTGTGTTTTCCTCCTGACAAATATGAACACGCTGGGCTCCGAGTCGCTTTCAGTCAGAATTAGTGGTTCTTAACTTGGTGTGCAAGTTTCTCTGAGTATAAAACAGGGCTGTTACCCCAAAAGGTGAAATAACCATTGACTGAAAGGGAAAAATGTCGATACGGCGACATTCGAACTGTTAGTGATGACGCCGTTGAGTCGTTTCAAGAGGAAATGGGGATATTCGTGCAGAGAACGCGGGACACGTCAGGCCCATTCAGACACGCATGGCCCTGCGGAGCCCCCTTGTCCGTGGAGGAGGGGTCCCGAGACCCAGGCCTGGGGCCCTGCGAGCGCTGCCTGTGCTGCTGCCTGCGCCTGCGCCGTGCGGTCCAGTGGGACGCACAGGAGAGCGGCGGCGGCGAAAACCAACGCGCAGCAGCATCTGCAGTGAAAGTGAGGCGGGCGTGGCCCTCTGGGACGCCTGCATCGTAGGTGTTGTTTTGGGACCAGCGCGAGCGGGGTGCCCGACAAGGGCACCGTCTGTGGTGTCCTCCCAGGCGGGCTGTGGTCGGCTGGCCGTGGCCGGCGCAGCCTCACCCTGACTCCACCGCAGGCGGAGGCCCGTCTGCTGGAGGAGCAGCGCCGGGTCCAGGTCTACCTCCACGAGAGCACGCAGGACGAGCTGGCCAGGAAGTGCGAGCAGGTGCTCATCGAGAAGCACCTGGAGATCTTCCACACGGAGTTTCAGAACTTGCTGGACGCTGACAAAAACGAAGGTGAGCCGCCTGGCCTCGGGGCTGTGGTCTCGCTCGCGGCCCGGGTGGTTTGCCGCCCTGGGCTCGGCTGAGCGCCCCCTCGGTCATCCGGGGCGGGGCTGTGCCGCGTGCTGGCGTGGGGCCTCCGGCTGGTCCTGGGTGTGGCTCTGGGGGCGTCTGTCCGCTTACTGGAGTGTAGCCGGCATCTCACGCCGGGCACCGCCAGCCCTAATTTGCTCCTTGTGCGGGGCCTTCCAGCTGAGGAGGCCGGTCCCCTGAAGGTGTGTCCCGCACCCCGCCGCATCCCCCTGGGCCGGGCCAGGAGCTCAGTTGCTGGGCCTGCGTCGGGCGGGGTTGCCCCCTTTGGGTCCCAGTGTGTAAGTGGGGACTTTGGGGGCCCTTTTGTGAGTTGTTTCACACCTGAGATGGGAGTCACATGCACTCCTTAAATCATTTGTTCTTGACGTAAATATCTGAGCGGCGCTTTCGAGGCCCCCGTGGCGCCGCCTCACCGGGACACTGAGCCCTGGCCGCGGCGCGGCGTCCCTGGGGCTGGGCACGCACACCGGCCGGGGCCTGGGGCGCACAGAAGCCGCTCTGGGCGGGTGAGCAAGGCCTGTTCGCGTCTGCTTGCAGATCTGGGCCGCATGTACAACCTCGTGTCCAGGATCCAGGACGGCCTGGGGGAACTGAAAAAGCTGCTGGAGACGCACATCCACAATCAGGGGCTCGCGGCCATCGAGAAGTGTGGGGAGGCCGCGCTGAACGTAAGTCTGCCGGAGTCGGGGGGCCCCTGTGAGGCTGCGCTGGGGCCCGCGCGTGGCTTTGTCGGCGGCCTGGCGCCCGGAAGACGCCTTTCTTCAGTGAATTCCTCCAAAAAGTCCCCTGGCAGCTTCTGGGCATTAAGGCTGTCGTTTCTCGACATCGGCTTCCCTCTGTGCGGGCTCCCTAGTGCCTGCTTGCAGCGGAGAAGGGTTTCTGTGGAAGGAAAGGCCAAGTCGTGTGTGTGCGCACCCATGTGCGCGTGTCCGTGTGTGCACATGTGTGTGCGTGTGTTGGTGTGTGCGCGCCCATGTGCGTGTGTCCGTGTGTGCGCATGCGTGTGCACATGTCGGGTGCGTGCGTCCGTGTGCGTGTGTTGGTGTGCGCGCGTCCGTGTGCACATGTCGGTGTGTGCGCATCCGTGTGCACGTGTCCGTGTGCGCGCGTCCGTGTGTGTGCGCGTCCGTGTGCGTGCGCGTCCGTGTGTGCGTGCGCACCGCTCCCGGCCCCAGGCACTTGCCGCCCAGCTGGGAGGGGCAGCGCTCAGCTCGGCCGTCTCCGGTCCAAGCCGTGTTTCACCGGGACGCACCTGGCGTTTGGGATGCAGGTGGGTGCCCCTTTGTCCCTGCTGGAGCTTCCGTCTGGCAGTTGGGGCCGCTGAGGGGAGAGCAGCCCGCTGCGGCGCTCTGGCCTGTGAACCAGAGAGCTCAGTGTTTTTACTGGCCTTTTTGTGTTTGATGTTCGTTATTTCTGACATAGTCTTTAATGTGGTTTTCAGACACTTCACTGCCCTTTATCTCTGTAAGATTCCTTTTCCACCCTCCTTTTGGGGGTTGCTGCCTCTGTGGCACTCCTGAGTTAGCAGAGGGGTGAAGGTGGGCAGGAGTCCTGGGTCTGCGCTGCAGAGGGGCCCTGGCAGCGCCGGTGCGACCGGCCCGGCTGCGGCAGGCGGCGTCCTGAGCACAGACAACGGCGGTGCTGTGGGGCGTCTGGAGCCAGGCCCCGCCGGCGCTCGGCTGTGCGTGCAGGCGCCAGGCGTGCGTGCGCGCGCACGGACTCTGTTTAAAAACTCACTTGAAAAGTATTTCTACACCACGATGACTCCTCTTCATTCCAAACCAAAGTTCCTTTTTAGGGGACGCTCGTGATGCAAAAGGGGCCGGCCTGATGGCGTCTCCTCCCAGTGGCGCGCAAGGCTCTCACGCTGAGGCGGCGGCTGCCGAGGGCCTACCTGGGCCCGCCGTGCTGCTGTGTGGCAGGAGCAGTTCCCGGCCCGGCCGGGGGGCAGAGGTGGTGAGCAGGGCGGCCCCGTGGGGAGAGCGTGGGCCGCGTGGGAAATGTGGACCTTTCCCCTGAGGGTGAAACATCGGGAAAGGAAAAGCCGGATGGTCCCAGGCGCGTGCTCGGGGGCCAGAGCCGCGCCCTCAGGGACTGGCTTGAGAAGCCCGCGGCCCTGCTGGGGCGCCTCTGCGGCCGGTTCTGCCTGGCGCTGCACACGGGCCAGCGAGTGGGGCAGTGAGGGGCAGCCGGGGTCTTCGTCCAGCGTTTCTGGCACCACTGCCATCGCCTTGATGTCCAGGGTCCCGCACTCCTTTGTCTTCTCACGATCTCACTCCTGCCCGGTTTAGTGACCAGGTGGCAGGAACAGCTGAGACTCTCGTCTTCCTGCCTCGCTCAGCGCCAGGGCCGGGGTGCGCTGCCCAGCGACGCAGGGGATTGGATGCGGGTAACGCCCGGGCGCCGCCTCGGCACCCTCGCGCGGTGGGCAGCCGCCGGCAGAGCCCTGGCCAGCCCCGCCTCAGCCCCGGGCATGCTCAGCCGGCCGTCCTCCCAGACGTGTGGCAATTCGGTCCTTGAGGCGTTCTCCACACCGCGCCGGCCCTTCTCCCCGGGCTCCGCGCCCTTTAGTTTCGAACAGCTCGGCAAACCTGTCCCGCGCGGCGCGTGTCCCTCTGCGCTGCTGCGTGAGCCCAGTCCCCGTGTCCTGCTGCGTTGCCCCGGCTGTCTCTGGCTGCCGTGCCTGGGCCCGCGTCCCTGCGCCTGCCCCGGAGGCAGCGTCCGGCCGGCTCAGGTGCTTCCTGCTCGTGAGCCCCCCAGCCTGGGGGCCGTGCCTCCCTCCGCGCCCTGTGGCGTTGGCCTGTGTCTGCCTCCTGTGCCTGCCGCGCTGCCGGGAGCGGGGCTGATGCCTTGTGCCGCGGGGCTGATGCCTTGTGCCGCCGGCCCTCGCAGTCTCCGCACTGGCCACTCGGGGCCCAGTGCCCAGTGCCCGGCAGCCGTGACGCTGGCCACGCTGCAGGGCCTCTCGGCTCTGCCCTCGGCGGCCTCCTGCACAGCGCCCCTGCCAGGCCTCCCCCGCTCCTGCGCAGACGTCTCCGTCTCCTCAGCTGTCCCCCCGGGATCTTCCGGCGCCCGGCCCGGCCTTTGCCTCGGGACCTGCTCCCCTCCCCTCCGGGCCCTGCCGCCGCCCTGCCCGCGGCCCCTCCTCGTGACTGGCTGCGGGCTCCGTGGGCCCAGCCGCTCCCGCTCGTTGTGCTTCTGTCGCCGTCACACGACGCGGGCGCAGGGCCGGGGACGTGGTGGCGCGGTCGGGGCCGCAAGTGCCGGGAAGCCGGGGCGAGCCGGTCAGGTCGTCGCCGCGAAGTCTCGCCTGGCGCCCGCGCCAGGACAAGCCAGGGCGCCCGCGCGTGAACTCCGCTCCGCGGCTCACCGCGGCGCCTGAGCCTGAGCCTGAGCCTGCGGCTGGGCAGGACACGCCCGCGGCCGTCCCGAGGAGGCCATCAGCCGTGGGACGGCCGCGCGGCCCACGTTCCCTCTGCTGCGGGACACGGAAAGCAGCGTGACGCTCAGGAGCATGGTCAGCGCGGGCTGACGGCCGGCCGGTGAGTCCTCGGCGCGCTGGCCCCTGTAATCTCAGCGAGCGCGAGTCACAGCCGCTGGTGCCCGTGCGCCCCTGCAGCCTTCCAGGCTCGGCCCAGCCTGGCGAGGGCGAGCAGAGCTCCCTTGGAGGCTGCTCTTGGCCGGTGTCCCCGTCCACCTGGTGCCGCATGGGAGTGGACGGGGCAGGCGTTTCCGGAGCCGCTCGGGGTGGCTTAAAACGAGACTCGGAGGCAGAGATGAAATCGAGGCCTCTGGCATTCTTTATTTTTAAAGCATAAGATTAAAGGATGAATCTGGGATCTTACCAGAAATACAGAACAGCCCTGTGATGGGGATTAAGACGTCTCCTCCGTGCAAGAGCCCAGCCGCCGGGGCCCGCGCCCCTGAGCCTTCTCTTCAGGACTCTGGGGCTGAAGCAGCTCGTCCTGCTGCGGCCGCCTGGCAGACGGTGCTAGAAGAAAGTTACCCGCGCGGGACACGATTGCAGTCTGCCCTGGCTGGTTTCTTCAGCGGAGACGGGGCACACAGCCCTGAGTGTCAGCTTTCGGAAAGGGGGATAGGAAAATTGCGGACCGTTGCGGCCACAGGCAACCCCTTCCAGCCTGGGGGGCTGGTTCGGTGGCCCTTCCTTGCTCGAGGAGCCGCAGGGTGCCTCTGGGAGCCGGCCCTGGGCAGACACAGCCCCGCCGTCTGCGAGAGCCGACTCTGCCAACTGCAGGCCGCTGTGACCGTCCGGAGCGCGCCGGGGCCGGCTCGGCTAAGCTGGGATGGGGTCAGGTGCTCAGGGGCATCTTCAGATTGTGGCGTCCTCCGCGGCCGCTGGGCTTCCCCGGGCATGACCCCTCCTAGCCGGGAAAAGCTGCGTCCTGCTCACGTGTCCGAGCCGCTTCCAGAAGTGCTGCTTCCAGGGGGTCATCTCAGGAATCTCTTAGCAAAGTCAGTTTGCCTGGCACGTGTGACTTAACTCCCGTTTGCAGATGTAACATTCTCCCCTCTGATCACTCAGTGCCTTGACCTGGTCCGTCTGCGCCGCAGCATTTACAGAGCAAGACTAGAAAGCAGCGTGGGGGACACGTCCTCGCCTGGGGTGCAGGGGTGGGCGCCTGAGCCCCACAGAACGGGTGTGGCGAGGGCGGCAGTGGGTGCCCGGGGGTCGCGGAGCCAGACGGGGCCTGTGAAGGTCCTGGCGTCCAGCGGGAAAGGTCAGGTTCAAGGCCTTTCCCCGCTGTGGCCTCAGCCGGCGCCTCCTGGGGGAGGCGGACTGGCTCGGGTGCGAGCAGGGGGGCACCTCGCTGGCGGGCTTTGCACTTTGATAATTATTGCGGCTGAATGGCGAGTCCGGGGGGCGGATTTGACTCTTCTTTGTAAGTTTGAGTGTATTTGAGTTTTTTTTACAAGACTTTGAAAGAAATGGAGAGTAAGAGACGCGGGGAAAAGTGGGCCCAGAAGGGGTGGAAGCATGTTTGGGGACCTGGGAGATGCCCGGCGGGGGGGAGGGCACCGGTGTCACCCCTGAAGTCGTGTGGGGTTCACAAGGTCCCTCAGGACCAGCCTGTGCAAGATGCTTTCTGCTGCTGATTCCTGGACGGTCGTGGATAAGCCACTTGCCCCTTTGGGTTTTTTTCTCTCACTTTTTTTTTTAATAAGATGCCACAAATTCAGTCTTGGTTTTCTTGAAAGAACATGCGTCTGATTCATCCCGCCCTTCCTCTCCCATTTGCTGCCGTTGCTTTCATGGCCCGCAGAGGCTGCCCTCAAGCCCCCAGGTGCGGGTTGCTCATCTTCGGGGCGTCTTTTCTCGCCCCGCTGAGGCCATTTGCAGAATCCCCTCTGTCTTTCTCCCGTGTGCCCCGCCCCGCGCAGCGACTCCCACGCCGGCACAGCCGCTGTGGCCCGGGGCTGCTGCTGGGCAGAAAGAGCCACCGTTCCCGGCAAGCACTTTGGGTGGTGGGTTGGGGTTCTGGAGGCGTGTCTGAGGAGGAGAACAGGCGTCCGGCCTGACTCCGGGGTGGCCGCCTTCGTCGGCAGCCACGCAGCCATGTTTGGGCAGCTCATGTGCCCAGGTCGTTTCCCAGCCAAGCAGAGTCCAGAATGTGAATTGTTAACAGCGCAAGTTAGTTAAGCAAAGCTGTCTGTCACTTTGGAAACCTTTGTTTTCTGTGATCCCTTTAAATTTTTGAAAAATCAGTTTTTCATACAAGCGTGAAATTGCTGCTTCTGAGTCCCCAGACTGTACCTTCTCTCGCTGTCTGCAGACGAGGCGTCCTGTGTACTCTGATAGCGACACCAAGACAGAGTCTCTGAGGACGGGTCTGAGCTCTGTTGGGATGTCTTACATGAGCAGCTGACAGCCAGTTTAACCCCTAGTGTTTTTCCTCCCTGCTTAAGGACCCCAAAATGTATGTGCAGACGGTGCTGGACGTCCACAAGAAGTACAACGCCCTGGTCATGTCTGCCTTCAACAACGACGCCGGCTTCGTGGCCGCGCTGGACAAGGTGGGTGTGCGGGGTGGCGGCCCCGCCCGTGCGCCCGCCCGCCCGCCCGCTGACTGCGCTGTGTGCCCCCACAGGCCTGCGGCCGCTTCATCAACAACAACGCAGTCACCAAGATGGCGCAGTCATCCAGTAAGTCCCCCGAGTTGCTGGCTCGATACTGTGACTCCCTGCTGAAGAAAAGGTACCAGTCCCTGGGGTTTCTCTCAGTCAGCCTTTTTAAATCTCAGCTTTTAGATGGGAAAATAAAGTTACATTTTACATGCATTAAATTGTAGGTTTTTAAAATTTCACTTCTAGAATTTTTGTTGGAGTAGCATTGCATGAAAACATGGGGGTTCAGGCGTGCGTCCCCAAAGACGGCGCCTGCACCTGCTGCTTCAGGCTCCTGCGGAAGCCCAGCCCCGCCCTGCACCAGACGTGGGGGGGCCTGCACCCCGCTCGCCCGCCCTGCTTCCGCCTTCCCTTCTGGCCCTTCCCTAATCTGGTCTTAGACTCTCAAAGTCTACGGGTTTTTTTGTTTGTTTTAAAGATTTATTTATTTTTGCATACAAGCTGGGGTACAGGCCAGAGGCGTGGGGCGGCGAGAGGGTTCACCAGGGACAGAGATTTATTTTTATGCATACAAGCTGGGGTGTTGGCCAGAGATGTGGGGTGGTGAGAGGATTCACCAGAGAGAGTGGGGAGCAGAACAGGAAGATCAACTGAAGTACACTGCTGAGGGGAGCAGCAGGCGAGGCAGGAGAGGTCTGCTGCGCCACGTGGGAATCTCCCTCACCGGGGATCGAACTCGTGCTGCAGTGGCTCTGGATAGCTTCATAGTGCTGCACTTAGCCTGTTGCGCCACCAGGGAGGCCCTCTACGTTTGTTTTAATTAACTTGTTTTCTTTGTTTTTCCTATGTGCTACTTGAATGAAATCATGTCTTCCTCCATTTGACTGTTTTCCACTAAGCATAACTCTCTAGCTCAATCTATGTTGTTGCAAATGGCAGGATTCCGTCCTCTGTGTGGCTGAGCAGTGTCCATCTCTCCGTGTGCCCCCACCCCAAGTGAATATGCACCTCGTCTTTGTCCCCTCACTGTTGGTGGGCACTTAGGCAGTTTCCGGCTCCAGACTGCTGTAAAAGGCTGCATTGAACATGGGGGGAGGATGTATGTCTTTGAATGAGTGTTTTCTGCTCTCCAGGTAAATACCCAGAAGCGGGGTGATTGGCTCCCCTGCAGTTTCTGGCTTTGATTTTTTTAAGGAGTCACTATCCTGCTTCCCGTGTGGCTGCACCAGTTCACACACGTCCGCTCCTTGTCTTTTGGGGTAAAAGTCATTCTGCGGGTGTGAGGTGGTGCCCGACTCCAAGTCGCCTCCCGGTCATGGAGATGATGGGCCTCTTCTCAGCTGCCTCCGGGCCGTCTGTGTGTCTGCTCTGGAGAAGGTCTGTTCACATCCTTTGTCCAGTTTAGTTAGGTGCTCTGAGGTTTGTTGGCCTGTGGTTGGCTTGTGTGTGTGTGATGTCTTTTGTCTGGTTTGGCTGTGTAGGTGATACTGGTCCCATAAAACGTGTTGGGAGTTTCCCCTCCTTTTCAGCATTTGGAAGGCAGGTGCTTGGTGGTCTCTGTGGGCGGGCTGTGCTGGGTGAGGCTGGCCTGGGGGGTGAGCTCACCGAGCCGCGCCTCCCCCCACGCCCTGCCCTCACACGGGTTTTCTTTTTCTTTCTGACAGTCTTGAAAGGGTCTCAGTGTCCAAGGATTTGCCCGCTTGTCCAATTTGTTGTCATAATTTTCTTCTTATCCTTTTTATTTCTGTAGTGTCTTTTTGTAACTTCTCTTTTCTGGTTTTGAGTCTTATCTTTTCAGTGAACCGACTTTTGGTTTCATCAGCCTTCTGAATTGTCTTTGATCTCTATTTCATTTAGTTCTGCTGTAATTTTTATTATTTCCTTCCTTCCACTGACCTTGGTTTCTTTTTTCCTTTTTCGAGTTAGGCGTAAGCTTAGGTTTTTTTTTTTTTTCTGGTTATCCTGTTTCCTGACTTATTAGTGACTTAGTGTTTATTCCTAGTATACCTATTTAAAATGCTACATTTTTATACATTAAATTGTCACTTTTATACCTTTTGAGACAATCAGCCTAATAGACTTCCTTTGCTGCCTGAAGAGACTTCATTTTTTATATTACACGCCCTGTTCATTTTCCTTTATTTTACTGACGCCTTTAAGAATCGCAGCTGACTCGGCCCTCTTAGGTCACCTTCCAGTCTCGCTCCCGGCGGCGCGTGCAGCAGGGAGGAACCATTTCTGGTCTCCTCTCTGGTTGGTCCTTCCTACTAGACGGATGTTTTTCCACTTGAGAACTTGGCATCAGCGCCGACTGGCGGGTTTTTAAATGTTGAAACTCCATGTGGTCCAGTACTTCATTTCTCTGTGTTTTGCAAACCTGTTCATTTAGTGAGTAGTTTGCTGTTCCACAGGCTTTATGTTTTCGCCTTCTTATTCCCACTCGCGTCTCTCCTGACCCGCGTGAAGCGCCCCGAGCTGGAGACGGCGAGACCACACGGGCCCCGCTGTCGTCTGGGGCGGTCTCGGTTGTGTGTGTTTTCGTCTTCCTCAAAGTCTCTTTCACCTGAAGAGCTTCGTTTGGTTCTGGAAAGACCAAGGCCTTCTTATTTTACTTTTCCAAACAGCACATCCACAGATGTTGTTGCAATAGTTCCCAGGCCCGCAGATTTGACTGGTTTTGATACTAGTAACTTATATTTTAAACAGCTCAGCCCCGTTATAAGCAAGACCGCGGGGCCTCACCAGTCCACGCAAAAGACTGAAAATCGGCCTTAGCAACAACATTGTCGAAACTCAAGACATTAGCAAAGTAAATTTATCAACGAACTAAAGAGCAGTTCTCAGGATGGGGTGGCGTTGCAGGAGGCCTGGAGACGCCTCGACACGTTGGCCTGATTCTCTGTACTGACACACGGCAGCTCCTGGCCGTGTGACAGGAAGAACGGTGATGTCTCAGAAACTGTATCTTTGCACTTTGCCAGAAAACTGTTCCCCAAGGCCAGGGGGACTGAGCATTTGGGTTTTTTCTATTTCTCGCAGTGCTGGTCTAACGTATGGCTGGCAACGCTAGTCTGCTGCTCTGCGGTAGCGTCTCCGGCAGCGAGGCAGACTTCACAGGGGAATGCCTCTTCTGACCCAGTTTCAGTTTTCAGGCTGAATAATGTAAAATTTTTAAGTATTTTAGATACAGAGGTACTTGAGTTGGTTTGCGGAACACAGAATGTCTTTCAATCCACTCTCTTCATAAATGACTTCATCACGCCTCTTGTTTCGTGGTTTCCGAGTTACGCTGCTGACGCTGGCGGGATGCACAGTCCCGCACGGCGCTGACCCCGCCCCGGTCGGGGGCCCAGTGGGCGCTGAGCTGGCCTGAAAGGAAACCACGCCTTTCTGTTCTTTAAGTTAAAGCACTTTAAAAGTGCCCCGAAAAGCAAAGCATTATAGAAAGCAATTGTTAAAATGAAGCTCATTTGCTTGTTTAAATTGACTGTCTTAAAGGAAAACTCCATAATTTGGGAGGACCTTTACATAAATATCTTCTGTTGGATGCCCCCTTGATAGCGTCCATCATCACTTCATAGTCTGTTGTTTCAGGGTAGAGCCCTGAGGTGAGACTGCCAGGTCGCCGCAAGCGAGGGAGGGAAGTGACTCCACCCTTTCCCATGTGCTGTCGTTGCAGTGAGCGTCTGGCCGAGGTGTACTTGACTGTATTTAATGATTTGTTTTAAAACACTATACTTTTTAAAATTTTTCAGTTCCAAGAACCCAGAAGAAGCAGAACTAGAAGATACACTCAATCAAGTGGTAAGGTGCCAAATAATCATACCCGTTTCCCATAACCACTGGTATCCAGTTGTTCTTTTTTTTTAAGAGCTATTTATTTATGCATACAAGCTGGGGTGCAGGCCAGAAGTGTGGGGGGTGAGAGGACCCATCAGAGACAGAGTGGGGAGCAGAACAGGTGGATCCACTGAAATCCACTGCTGAGGGGAGCAGCGGGGAGACAGGAGAGGTCTGCTGCGCCCTGTGGGAAGCTCCCTGGCTGGGATTGAACTCGTGCTGCAGTGGCTGTGATAGCTTCATAGTGCTGAGACTAACCCCTGCACCCCCAGGGCGGCCCTGGTCTCCATTCGTTCTAAGATATGGTACAGGGTGGCTGAAATGTGGACAGAAACTGAGTCAGATAATTTTGAAGCTTTCACTCCCTGTATTCAGGCATTAATTTTAGCATCTGTCCTTCCCTCAGACGTACTAAGTCTAGACCACCTTGGCATGGTTTTAGTGGGTCAGAAATGATGTTATCTGTGAAGACCTGGGCAGTTTTTGCCCTTTGAGTGCCGGTGCGCCAGGCCGGACAGAACATCCGCGGGGACGGTGTCGTGTCCGTGACGGCCACCTGGCGTGGGGGCTATAGGCACTAAGTGGCTCTCTCGGTGGCTCTGCTAGATGGTTGTCTTCAAATACATCGAGGACAAAGACGTGTTCCAGAAGTTCTACGCCAAGATGCTGGCCAAGAGGCTCGTGCATCAGAACAGTGCGAGCGACGACGCCGAAGCAAGCATGATCTCCAAGCTGAAGGTAGACTCAGCCTTTCCCTGAAGCCTCCACTTGTTCAGCCGCCCTCAGAGTTCTTGGTTTCTCTGGCCGGTTGTCGTCGGGGGGTAGCAAGGAGTTGGCGCTGAGCTCTGGCCCAGCTAGCGGAGCCTGCCCTGTGTGACAGGCCTTCCCAGTCGGGCCTCTTGGGCCTTCCCACCCCTGCCCGCGTGGGCCCCGGGCCCCAGCCAGGCCTGCTCCCTCTCTGCCGGCTTCGCGCTCCCGCTTAGCTAGCCGTGGACGCCCTGCGCCTGCGGGAACCGCTTCGCGCCCCTTGCTGCTGGCCATTTCTTGTCCAGCCTCCGTTGCGGTTCCTGCCCCGCGCGCCTGCTGGCCTGTGTGAGCCACGGAGCATGTTTCTCCTGCCCTGAAACCGCAGTGACGTGGCCGTTGTCCTCAGCCGGGCTGTCGCGACAAGCACACGGGGGAGGCTCTCAGGGCAGGCACACGCAGCTCCACAGCCGGCCCGCCCAGCATCGGGGGGGCCCCCTTCCTGACCGGCAGCGGCCGCCTACGTGCTCGTCCTCCCATCGGGGAGCGAGCAGACGCTCGGTCTCCTCCTCCCCAGCAGCTCGTCCTGGAGGGAGGCCCGCCCCACCCCTCAGCGGAGCGGGGCTGTCTCCGCGCACTGGGGACTGAGGCCGCAGCAGAGGGCTCTGGGGGACAAGGCTCAGCCGCTGCGTGGCTAGGAGGCAGCCCGGCTCGCAGATGACCGTCCGTCATTGTGTGTTCGGAGCTTCAGTTTTTAGGGCTTTACTGATAGTGCTTAGTGGCAGTTAAGCTCACGTCACGCTGTGACCTGAGCCCCGTGTCCGTCCACACTTCCGTGGAGGGTGACGGCGCTGTCTGGCCCCCAGCAAGCGTGCGGCTTCGAGTACACCTCCAAGCTCCAGCGCATGTTCCAGGACATCGGCGTCAGCAAAGACCTGAACGAGCAGTTCAAAAAGCACCTGACGAACTCGGAGCCCCTGGACCGTGAGTACCCCGCGCGCAGCCCCGCTGCCCGGCCCGGAGCCAGGTGGCGGCATCACGTCAGACGGGCGGACACGCTGCCCAGACAGACGGCCGGACGCCAGGGCGCTGCCTGCGGCCGGTGTGAGCAGCTCGGCGCTGTGCGTCTCCTGCTTGCTGCTGGGGCGCCCAGCCCGGGCCCGCACCCCGTTTCCCATCGTCTTGGAACCCTCCTTGGGCTCCGTCCTGCCTTTTTCTCGTTGTGAGCAGCTGACTTGGCGGCATGGGGAGCGCTCCCGCCGCGGCCCTCGTGGCTTCAGCTTGGCGCGGGGCGGCGCCAGGCCAGGGCTGGCCCCCTCGTCCGCCCGGTCACCCCACGTGGTGGGAGGGAGGGTCGCGCTGTCGTCGTCAGATGGAATCTTGGTTTTTGTTTTCTTTTTTTAATGAAAAATGGGGATTTTGTTTTCCCGCAATTGGAGAACGTCCGTATTTAACCTGGCGGCTGCGTCAGCAGTTGCAGGGTGCTGGGGCGCAGAGCCGCGCAGACCCCCTGACCCGGGCTGCCACCTCGGGTCCCTTCGCGAGTCCCCTGAGGGCACTCGTGGGCCCTGAGCGAACTGAGCTTATTCACAGCAGAAAACTAAAGAAAATGACGCTGAAGAGGCCGCTGATGACGGAATTCTGAGTTAGAAGTGAAATGAAAATGCTTTAGAACAAAAGCGTCTCTGACTCACACCTTTTACCGCTGTTGCTTGGATAAAATAATTGAAAGTAAACACTCGATTAGTAGCTTTATACTGAGGTGGCAGCGAACTGCGAAGCCGTTCGCGTTCACCTGAAACGGTGCGTTGTCGGGCCCTGAGAGACGCTGAGTGTGCCCTGGTTTCCGCCCCGCAGTGGACTTCAGCATCCAGGTGCTGAGCTCCGGCTCGTGGCCCTTCCAGCAGTCCTGCACCTTCGCCCTGCCGTCTGAGGTGAGCCCGCCGTCTGCTGGCCGCTGGTGCGGGCCGAGCCCACGCCGGCCCCACCCTGGCCAGTCAGCCGGCCCGCGTCCGCGGAGCCCTCCCCGCTGGGCAGCAGGGTGCCCACGGCGGGGTCAAGGACCGGCCTCTCCGGGCCGGCGCCACTGCACGCCCCTTGCCCACTTGCTCTCTCTCGGGGGGCCGCGCCTCCCCGGCCCGTGCAGTGAGCGTCCCGGCGTCCTTGCCGTGAGGCGGAAGCCCCCTAGGGTGCGTGTCGGTGCGTGTGCGTGTGAGCACGGCTGCTGGGCTGGCGTGTGCCTCGTCTGTGTCAGGCTGATGCGGCGTGAGCTTGGAGCAGTGCGTTCGGTTAGAGAGGAAGGGATGGAAATTCCATAACCCCACTGTCCTACCCAGTTGGAGCGAAGTTACCAGCGGTTCACAGCTTTCTACGCCAGTCGCCACAGCGGCCGAAAATTGACGTGGTTATATCAGCTGTCTAAAGGGGAACTGGTAACCAACTGCTTCAAAAACAGATACACCCTGCAGGTAAGATCCATCTTTGTTCTTGCACGTCTGAGTGAGGTGAAGACAGGCCAGAGCGGTGCAGTGCCCCGCAGCGCTGCCCGCGGGCATTTCGGGGCCGGCGGCCGAGCCCTCGTTCTCTTTGGCCCAGATGAGAAGGTGCACCCCCGTCTGCCCCTCAGATGGGGCGGTGTGGGCGCTCCCGCAGGACGTGGGTGGAGCAGAGACGGGAGGTTACGGGTGTTCAGTGCAGCCCGCTGCCCCGCTCCTCTCTCTGAGCCCCTCCCCGGGGCAGTGGGGTGGTTGCCCAGGTTTTGAGAGGTGTGATACCGGGGTCCCCCCACAAGAGGAGATCCCGTGGGCGTCCGTTCCCTGCCCAGGGCAGTGCCGGGCTCCCGAGAGCCCCTCACGCTTCGCCCCGGCCGCCCTCCTGGTGTCAGTCGCTGAGGTCCGCACTGTCCGCGGCAGTTTCTTTCCCGTTTGTGCAAAAGCAGATCTGAGGATGGCGGCTTCTCTGGACGGGATGGCGGTGCGTGAGCGCGATGCGGGCGGGCGCGTGTGGCGTGTTTGGCCGCCGGGGCATTTTAGGAGGCAGCAGAGTGGCTCTCGCTGCAGAGGGGGACGGCGGCCGGATCTCCGCGCCTCGCCCGCCTTCCGCTCTGCATGTGTGAAGTCAGCTTCATCAGCAAGGCCTTCAAGCCGGACCGTGTGTTCTCGACTTTTCCCCGCATTTAACGCTCCTCTTTCTTCCATGGGGGGGACCCCGAAGGCGTCCACGTTCCAGATGGCCATCCTGCTGCAGTACAACACGGAGGACGCGTATGCCGTGCAGCAGCTGACCGACAGCACCCAGATCAAAATGGTACCGGCCGCCGCCCCACAGCCGCGCGGAGGGGGTGGCTCGAGCGCGTCCTCCTGGGCCTGCTCGGAGGGTCCCCTGCGCTCCGGGGGCTGCGCCGCAGGGCGCCCGCCCGCCCCCAGCCCTTCCAGCCGGGCTTCCGGACCAAGTTTTCACTTCGTGTTTCGGTTCGTGGAGCGTTTGATGGAGCCGGTGGCACCGCGGCGGTCAGCGCGGCGTCGTGTGCTGGGAGGTTGCGGCCGCCGGGCGCTTTCCCACCCGCCCCTCCGTGGCCACAGGGCGCCCTGGCGGCAGCACCTGCCGTCTGCCCAGCAGCCCCGCACGGCTGGCCGGGCTGCGTCTGCCTCCGCCTGACCTGCCCACGCAGCGCGGGCCCTGGGGCCGCCCCGTGCCTGGAGGGCAGCGCCCCCTCCTCTGGCGTCCCCTCGCCGCCTCCTCGCCTCCCCTCTGGGCGGCAGCGCCCTGGGCAAAGGGCCGGCGCCCTCCCCGCCGGCTGTCCTGACCGGGGCTCCTGGCCGGTGGAGCTGAGTGGCGCGGTGGCCGCTGGCCCTGGACGGAGAGACCGGCCTTTGCCTGTCTGTCAGCAGGGGATGAAGGCCCCTCTCTGCCCGATGGGTTCCTTGGTCATCTTCTCTGGGGCAGTGTCTGTCCAAGCCCTTGCTTGCGTTTAGGTTATTTCTCTTATTGTTATTTAAGGAATCTTTACGTCTTCTGTACAATAGAACCTTGTCAGGCATGACATCTGCAAATATATTTGTTTCTTCCATTTCGTGGGTTTTCATTTTCTGTGTCTTTGATTTTGATGACATCCGCTTAATTTTTTCCTTTTGTTGCTGTGCTTCTGTTGTCATCATCTAAGCTAGCATTGTCTCATCCAAGGTCAGAGATTCTTGCCCTGTTGGTTGGCCCTGACAACCTTGTCAAAAATCAGTTTTCGGGGCTCCCCTGGTGGCACAGCAGTTAAGCGCTGCACTGTGGAGCTGTCGGCAGCAGTGAGGTGAGTTCGACGCCCGGCCGGGGAGACTCCCACATGGTGCGGCAGACCTCTCCTGCCTCGCCCGCTGCTCCCCTCAGCAGTGTGTTTCCATCAGTCTGCCTGTTCTGCTCCCCACTCTGTCTCTGGTGGACCCTCTCACCGCCCCCTGCCTCTGGCCTGTACCCCAGCTTGTATGCATAAGTAAATAAATCATTAAAAAGAAAAATCCTTTTAAAAAAAGTCAGTTTTCTTCTGTAAGGGGTTTGTTTCTGGATTCCCTGCTGTTTTCTACCCATCTGTATCTTTATCCTGATTCTTCTGCCAGTGCCACATTATCTTTTTTGCTGTCGCTCTTGTGGGTTTTTTTGGTTTTTTTTTTTTATTTATTTATACATACAGCTGGGGTGCAGGCCAGAGGTGTGGGGCAGTGAGAGGCTTCACCAGAGACAGAGTGGGGAGCAGAACAGGCAGATCAGAAACACACTGCTGAGGGGAGCAGCGGGCGAGGCAGGAGAGGTCTGCCCGCCATCTGGGAATCTCCCCAGCCGGGTGTCAAACTCGCGTCGCTGCTGCCAACAGCTCCACAGCGCAGCGTCTAACTGCTGTGCCACCAAGGAGGCCCCCATTCCTAAGTCTTCTATTATATTTAATGCTTTCGTAAAGACAGTGGTTTGTTCAGTGCTTGTGTTAGAGAAATACAACTGACCGATTGTTGTGTCTCCATCTTGTACCCTGCGACCTTGCTGGACTCCTTTATTCTAATATTTTGGCTGTGTTCTTTAGGGATAGTTTTTGTACAGTCTTGTCATCTGAAAATACAGTTTTACCTTCCTTTTCTTACTTGGTTGGGTCCCTTTTATTTCTCTTTCTTGCTTGATTGCTCTGGATAGAATTTCTGGTACAGTGTTGAACAGAAATGATGAAAATGGCTGAAAGCCTTCAGTTTTTCACTGTCAGCTCTGGGTTTTCCTGGATACCCTTTACTGGTTTGAAAAGGTTCTCTTCCCTTTCTAGTTGAGTGCCCTCGTCGTGAAAAGGAGTTTGATTCTGCCAGAGAGCTTTTCTTGTTCACCGAGCTAACTGCGTCTCTCTGTTGTGTGTTGTTACCTTGGCTGGGTTGTTAGGTTGAACCACCGTTACCTTCTTGGGATGAATCTTGTGTGGTCGTGGTATTTATTAACCCTTTGCACTCGAGGCTTTTTTCGCGTGGGCTACCAGCCACTCGAGACGATTTCAGCTGTATTAGGGAAGCGTTTTACAGGTACTTTGGAATCATGTTATACTCAAACAAACGTATACAAATAATAAAATTTCACCAATTTATTTTTACATTGAATACAACAAAATCTGTTAAATATTACACTCTGATTAGTTTTTGTGTGATATTTAGTCAAACAATCCCCAAGATTCAGCCTCGGTTTGTCAGGACACGTATCACAATGCTAAGCTGAGATTAAGCTAAGCTAAGAACTGGCTGAGGATGCAGGCCGAGCCTGGTCCACGAACGTAATTGCGATAAGAACATCTTATCACACATCGGAAACAAACATACTGACTTCCAAACCGCTCGGGCGCCCCAGCGGCGCCACTTGAGTGGACGCGTTACACCGCCAGGGGCCGGAACGGCGCCGCTCGAGTGCAAAGGGTTAACACTTTTTATGTACTGCTGGGGTTGGCTTGCTGCTATTTTTTTGACCATTTTTTTGTTGTCTGGGTTTTGGTTTCAGGGTATAATACTGGCCTTGTAGAATAAATTAGGAAAGTCACTCATTTTGTAATCATTCTCAAGTTTTATTCTTCACATTTTAGTAACAGTGAGTCTGCCCCTTTGTGCAGAGCCCTTCCTCATTCCTTGCTCCTGTGGGAGGGCGGAGGCTTCGCTTGCCCCAGCCAGGGCGGTTCTGCCCTTTGGCGCCTGAGCTGACCAGAGCGGCGGGTCCATCCGGCCCTGTCCCGCCCGCAGCCTGGCCTGAGCCCTCCGTGGGAGCAGCCGCGCTCACCCTGCCCTGGTGGGCGGTCACCGCGCGTCAGCTTCAGCCCCCGAAGTGCAGCCTTCGTCGTCCCTGCCCGCCCCATGACCAGCGGTCCCGGCTGGCTCGGGGCGGAGGCCTCTGGCTGCGGCAGCTTTAGCCGCACCCTCTGCCTGGGAGACGTCCCGGCCGGGGGTGGCGGGGCCCTCCGGCTCCCTGGGCAGGGAAGGAGGCGCAGCGCGGCCAGTGGGTGTGACTGAGCCGGGCGTGCTTCTGAGGCAGCAGCGTCACTGTTGGGGTGGCCGGCCGGGCGTCGGGAGGGGTGGGCTGCGCTTTCAGAAGTGGGTTCAGGGGCGCGGTGAGTCCGGGCACCTCTGTCTGAGGGGCTGTGGTTCTCCCTGGAAAGGTGTGGGCTGCGGGGCGGCCTGTGGCGTTTCTGCTTCCTGCAGGGAGACGCGTTTCCCCTCACCTCTGTCTCCTTGATTGCAGGACATTTTGGCACAAGTCCTGCAGATTTTATTGAAGTCAAAGTTATTGGTACGTTTGTGCGCTTTTTACGTCAGGCGGGGAGAGGCCTTTTCCTGGGGTACGCCGTCGTGACAGCGGTTTCCTTGTAGGTCTTGGAAGATGAAAATGCAAATGTCGATGAAGTGGAACTGAAGCCAGATACCTTAATAAAATTATATCTCGGTTATAAAAAGTAAGACTGCTGAGGCGGCGGCCCTGTCTGGCCCTAGGTCTGGCTGCAGGCGTGGCAGGGGCGGGCTGGTTTCTCCATGGGACTGTTCTGGGGAGCCCCTAAACGGCCCCGCTGGGACGCTCGCCCCGGTTGGCCTTGACCCGGGAGGTAGATGCGGGGCTGCGTCTCCCGGAGCCGAGGGCGGCTGCGGCCCCTGGGAGGGGCCTTCCACTGAGGCGCCGGGCGGGAGGCGCTGTGGGGGCGGCACCCCGAGGTGGGAACGCTGCGGGGCGGCCGTCGGAGGCGCAGCGCCCCTGCCTTTGGAACGCGGCGACGGTGCCCTCGGTTTCCCTGACAGCAAGAAGCTGCGGGTTAACATCAACGTGCCGATGAAGACCGAGCAGAAGCAGGAGCAGGAGACCACGCACAAGAACATCGAGGAGGACCGGAAGCTGCTGATCCAGGTGCGGCCGGAGACAGCGCGGGCGGGCAGGTTACCCAGGAGCCCCGGGCCCGGCTAGCGGAGCGGGCCTGCCTGCCCCTGGGGGCGGCCGGCGTGGGCGTGCGGGCCCCTGCGGCGGCCGTCTGCGCCTCACGCCCTCCCGCCGCTCCCCAGGCGGCCATCGTGCGCATCATGAAGATGCGGAAGGTCCTCAAGCACCAGCAGCTCCTCGGCGAGGTCCTCACGCAGCTCTCCTCCAGGTTCAAGCCTCGGGTGCCCGTCATCAAGGTACGCGGGGGCGGGGCCTCGGGCTGCTGCGGGCTTGCGGGGCCCAGTGGGGGTCTGGCCCGGGGGGCTGCGGCAGCCCCAGCCTGCGCGGGGCGTGGGCGGTCACGGCGCCGGGCGCCCAAAGGACTCGCGTCGCCCCGAGGAGGACGCGGAGGACCAGGACGCGGAGGACTTCGTGGGGCGGCGGGGCTGCCGCGGAGCTGTCCGGGGAGCCCCGCGGGGCGCCCTGGCGGCCCTGCCAGTAAGTGTGTGTTTCCCCCTCCCGCGCCGCCGCGCTCCTCACCTCCCCGCGCAGAAGTGCATTGACATTCTGATCGAGAAGGAGTACCTGGAGCGCGTGGACGGGGAGAAGGACACCTACAGCTACCTGGCGTAGCCCGCGCCGCCGCCGGGAGCCAGCCGCCGGCCAGTCGCGCAGCAGCCGCCCGCGGGCGCCCCGCCGGGCCCGGCCGCCGCCCCGCGCGCAGCAGAACCGCTCAGGACGACACATTTCAGTCTGTACATAGGACGCGCCGCCATCGAGCCGCCCGGCCGCGCCTCCCGGGGCGCCCGCCCCGCCTCTGCCCGGCCGCCGGGCACCGCCTGCAGCCCCTGGAGAGCGAGTCTGACTGGACCCACGTGTAACCCGCTACGGAAAACCATTTGTATAGTGTGTTTCATTTTTTAATGTGTGAAAATAAAGAAAATTAAAGGATTTCTGTACAAGTCGCATCTGGTTTTGTTTTCAGGTTTACTAATTTCTGTCTGTAAATAAAAGCTGTGAGGACGTGCGAGTTCGCGCCCGGTGTCCTCCCGGCGCCTGGAAGGCCGCGCTCCCGGAGTCCGGTAACACCCTGTGGTGCTTTTAGTCCACGGCCGGCCCCGCCGCTCCTGCGGGCCGACCCGGTGCCCGCGCCCGCGCCCTCAGCTCCGCTCCCGCCCGGCAGGCCCGCGGGCGGCCCTGGGGTGGCCCTCACTGCCGCGAGCCTGCCGGGCGGGAGCGGCCCCGGCCGGGCCCACGGCCGCTCCCTGCCTGGGCCCCGCACCCGCTGCTCAGGCCCTCGCGGCGGCCCCTGTGGACCAAGCGGCCCGGCCACCCGGCGGCCCAGGAGAGCAGAGGCCCGAGGGCTGTGCCCACTGCTGGGACCCGGTGTCTGCGGGGCCTCGGGGTCCACTCGATGCAACTGCGGGGCCGAGGCCCGGACGCCGCCCACCGCGAAGCTGGAGAGCGAGGAATCGGCGAGTGGCCTCACGGGCGAGCCCCAGGATGAGCCGGCGCCGCCCCCGCCCCGTCAGGTGGCGCCTCAATGGACAGAGAAGTCGCAGCCCGAGGTCGCAGCGAGCGGCTCCCGCGGCGTGAGGGGCCAAGCGCGCGCAGAGAACGGCCGTGGGGAAGCGGCCCGGCGGGAGGCAGCCGCGGGCGCCGAGCTCGTCCTCACACCCAGACTCGCGCCTCTGCACCGGAAGGGCGTGGACGTCAGCCTGCGCTCCCCGTGCCTCCCGAGGGGCCGAGGGCCTCAGGTGAGTGCCCCAAAATTCAGGCCCCGAAGCTGGGCGGCCGGGAGGGGCACCCCCCTCCCCAGTTCAGTGCTGGGGGCCTGCTCTCCCCTCTGGCCAACTCGGGGGTCCGCGTTGTCCTCCAACTGCCTTAGCCCGGCACGCCCCCTGCCCTCTGACGTGGCGGTGACCGGTGAGGAAGGTGTTTCCAGGGGGACGCTGTCACCTCCTGAAGGTGCTCAGGGGTGCCCGGAGCACCGTCCCTGGGAAAGGCAGGCTGAGGAGGCGCCCGCCCCCCAGCTGAGGGAGCACGTGTCCCGGCCGGCGGCGCCAACCCGAGAACCTGGGGGATGGGGGACGGGCGCGCGAGCAGGAGAGGGCCAAGGGGCCTGGGGGCCTAGGGGTGCCCCAGGCCTGCAGGCTGACTGACCTCCTGATTTTACCTTTGAAAAACTTAGATTTCACCTGAGGAAAACAAACACGCCGACCTGTTTGAATTGAGCCCTTCTGGGGAAGATTGTTCTGGAAACCCCGGTGACGGGGCTCTGTGCTGCCGATGTTCCCTCACAGGCCACGCGCCTACCCGGGACAGGTGAGTGTGGATGGGTCCTTTTTCTTGCAGGTTTTATTTGTGCACACAAGAGCTGGGGTGTAGGCCAGAGGTGTGGGGGTGAGAGGAGTCACAAAGTGGGGAGCAGCACAGGCAGATCTACTGAAACACTGCTGCGGGGAGCAGCGGGGGACAGGAGAGGTCTGCTGCGCCCTTGGGAAGCTCCGTGCCTGGAGAGCGACTTGAGCTGCGGTGGCTGCTGACGGCTTCGTGGCGCTGAGACTTGGCCCCTGCGCCCCCGGGGAGGCCCGGACCGGGTCCTTCTAAGCCTGCCGGGGTAAGTGGCCTGTGTCTCCCTCCCGGGGTGGCTGCTGAGGCCCGAGGGCGCCGACCCCAGTGCGCACCCAAAGCACTCAGAACCTCCCCAGGGGACTAGGCTCCTCCAAGTGTCCGTGCTCCGCTGTGCCGCGCGTCGGGCCTGGTGGCCCAGCCCCGGCCGGGCGAGGGTCCCTTGGCTCACGCAGCTGGCTGGGCGGGGCGGAGGCCGCGGGCAGCGGGGCAGTCGGGCGCTGGGCCGCTGGGTGGGCCGGGGAGGGCGTGAGGGGCCGGCGTCAGGAGGTACTGGGGGGACGAAGCAGCTCGATTTTTTCATCACAAGATGTTGATTGGGAGGAATTTGGGCGGGCAGGACAGTGTTGCCTCGGGGTGCCTGCTGCGCCTTGGTGGGGGTGGGGCGCCCGCGCTGGGCCCCCCACACCCCCACCCTCGAGAGGAGACTTGGAGGGGCCCCGAAGCTGGCGGCCTGGCCAGGCCCTCCTCGTCCGTGACAGAGCGCGGCCCCCAACCAGGGATGAGGACGTCCCCGCGCTGCTGGGAGCCCTACCGCTTCCTCACCCCGTTCCCGCCCAGCGCGCCGCTCTGCACGGGGGACGCCGGCTTTCGAGCTCAGCGTTTTCACGAACTTGTCTCGGCCGCGGGTGTCTGGAAGCCGGCGAGCCCCGCGCACCACGCGTGACGGGGAGTCTGAAGCCCCCGGGCCGCTCAGGGCTGGGGCGGGGCCGGGGCCTGCTGTGCGCGGGCGCAGCGCGGCCTCGGCTGTTCGGCTGCGGCCCGGAGCGAGCTGCCCCGCGCGGGGCCGGGCGGCTGTGGGTAGGCGGGCCCCGGGGGAAGGCGCCTCGGCAGGCGGGGCGGGCGCCGCAGGGGGCAGGGGACGGCAGGGGACACCGTCGGCCTCGGGCCTGCAGCCTCAGGGCCGTGCGGGGCGTGTGTGGGCAAAGGCGAGTTTCACAGAGAAGGTCCCGCTCAAGAGGACGACTCGGCGCCGCGGCCTGCGGGGCCCCTGCCCGGCGCCATCTGGGGCTGCTGGGAGGCCGGCTGGTGCGCCTGTCCCCCGGCCCAGGCAGGTGAGGGGTCCGCCTGTGTTGTGGTTTTAGACCGCGCCTAAAGCGGCGGTTGGAGCTGCAGAGGCGCCTAAACTCGCCTAACCCGACTCGCACTGCTGCGCGGAGCGTGCAAATACCCGGACACGCTGGGCCCCCCGCGCCCCGGGAGTGAATCCCAGTGGGTGCTGGGCCGTGACCTTTCAGTCGTCGCTACCTGGCGGTGCTTCGTGTCGTGGCGCCATCTCACAGCGACCCTCGGACACGGCCCCTTCTCTTGGAAGGCGCGGGTCTGGGTTTGGGTCTCCGGGCTGAGAAGCGTCCCCTGCTCTCCACTGGGCTTCGGTAGGTTGGTCAGTGAAGCCACCTGCCCTGGGCCTAGATTTGCCTCGAGAAGCGTCTCTGTCGCAGTGAGCAGTCTTGGCTCCTTGCAAGGCTGATGTTGCTTCCGAGACGGAGGTGATACAGGTCAAGCAATTTCTGCGTTTCTTCGAGGTTGTCCAGTCCGTTGGCAGCCGGCCACGCCCAGCCCCTGCATCGCAGGTTCCATTGGAACCACCTTCATTTCTGCTTTTGAGTATTCGTCTAATCAAAGGTTTATTAGTTCAAAAACTAGCTCTTAATTTCACTGATATTTTGGCTTCTAGTTCACTGATTTGATTTTACTTTTATGGTTTCCTTCATTTGTTTTTTTCTAGTTCCTGTAAAGTTAATTACATTCGTTTTTAAGTTATTCTCTGTCCTCGTGGACGTTGACAGCCCAGGACCTCTCCTCAGGTGTGGCCACCAGTCCACGGTGCCCCCCCCCCCGGTGCTTCCTGGGGGACCCGTGTTGAATAGCAACACCTGTCTTAGTACGGCCAGTGCCGCGCCCCAACAACTTAGGTGTCTTCCTTTCTGCAGGTCTCGCTGCTCACTGGTGAGCAGAGCGTGTGAAGCCCGTGCTGGTCTTTCCCAGCTCCTCAGCCCTGGCGTCTGACCTTGGGCCTCTGGCAGGAACGTGGCTGGTGAGACTGGCCCGTGCCAGTGTGCGATCTGTCCCCGAGTGTCACTTTTGTGAGGAAGACGCTGTTCTGCTGCTGGTTCTCGGGGGCATGTTCTGGGGAGATTATTACGGTCTAATGTTTCCTTAGTGGTTTTCGGCCTGAAAGCGTGGGGGGTGTGCAGGCCCCCACGGTGGTGTTGCCTTCCACCCCCCAGAGCCGCCGCCTGTGGCCGTGTTAGGGGCGTCTGTGGTGTGGCCCGGCTCCTCGTGAGCAGACGGGGCCCGTGTGGAGCGCCACTGGGAAGCTAGAGGAAGTGAGTTTTGTAATCGGCTGACGAAGCTCTAGGAAATAGCACTCGAGAAGTTCAAGTATTCTTTATTCAAAGTTGAAAAATGTACCATACTGCATTATTGCAAAAATTCACTGGTACAAAACACTTTGCAGCTGGTGAGAAGGCAATAAAAAGTTGATTTTTTTTAAACTCATCACTATAAATTATTCTTACAGTACTTTGCAAATTCAGAATTTCAAACTGTATTTTCTTTTTCTAAATCGCCCACAGTACTCAAGGTTCCTGAAGCTAAGGCAGCTGTTCCAGAGAGGAGGAGGGGGAGGAGGAGGTAGCAGGTGTCAAGGAATTTCCATTTCTCTTTCGATGCCCACGTACTTGAGGGCGTCCGCCTGGCTGTATCTGGAAGCAGGGAGAGGAGAGCGCAGTGGGCACCTCGGCCCGCAGGCGCCCCCAAGCAGCGCGTGCGCCGAGACGTCTGCACGGAGGGCGGCGCGCGGGCATCCAGCCCCGCGAGCCAGCTGCGGGACGGCCCGTGCCACGCAGGCACTGAAATCCAGGGGGACCAGGCCCTCGTGGACAGGGCACAGCGGCGGCCAGAGCCGGCCCCTCGGGTTGAGAGAGAACCAGGGGCCGGGTCACGCCCAGGATGAACTGCTGGTTTGGGCGAGCCCGCGCTCCGGAGTCTGAATGGGCATGCGCGCAGCCCCAGGAGCCGTCTACTTCCCAGCGCATGGCCCCGGGGTGCAGCGTCCGCGCCGGGCGTGACGAGACGCGCCTGCTCTGGAGGCCAGCCCAGCCACACACATGCCGGGGCCCGCACCCCCGCGGCAGGGCAAACTGGGGCCTTTTTAATGGCGCTTTCAAGTCAGCACACTGGACCGGAGCCACAGCCGGGCCCCCGGCAGGCCCCGCGCGTGCGCGCCACCGACCTGTAATCGAAGAAGAGCTCCTCGCCCGTCTGGATGGCCCTCTTGGCGAAGATCCCGATCCTGTGGTCGCCGTTGACCATCATGACTGGGGAGAGACGCGCGTCGGCGAGCGGCCCCCAGCCCCACCCGCGCCGGCTCAGGCCGGCACCCAGCAGATGGCCGCGCGCCCCCAGCCCCTACCTTTTGCATAGCAGTTCGGATTCACTGAGTGATTCGCAAAACGGATTTTGTTGCCCTTGCGGGTCGCGTCCACCACGAAGTCTGGAGAGAAGCAGCACAAGCCCGTGAGCGGTTTCGGGTTTGGCGCAACAAGGCACCGCTGCCCCGACCGGAGAGGAACTAACAGGCCGTGGCGCTGAGGGCCCCCCCCACCATCACTCGCGGGCTGCTGAGCTACTAATGTTTACGGTGCAAACTGCAGAAGCGCGAATGCAGATGCTTTTTTCACACCTTAAAATGAGCTTCCCCGCAGCGTTCATGGGAAGACTCGTGCCGACGCCAGCCCGGGCCCAGGCCCAACGCCCTCGCGAACGTACCGTTATTCAGGTTGAACAGAAAGCTGCACATGTATTTGTCATACACCTTCCCTCTTCTGTCCGCCTCGTCTTGAGAAATGATCTAAAAACAAAGGGCACGGTTGGTCGCAGGCTCCCCGGAGCGCCGGGACTTCTGGGCCGCCCCGAAGACCTCAGCGGGGCCGGTGTGGCGCTTCCTCGGCCCCACTCGGCTCCCCCGGGCGGGCGGGCGGGCGTGGGGCAAGCCCTGCGCAGAGCGATGCCCCCGCCTGGCAGCTCTGCAGCCCCCGGGGCCGGCCGGCTCACCTCGCCGCAGTACTCCGAGATGAACTCGTTCTTCTGCACCGGGTCCTTGATGAAGATCCCCCAGCCCGCCACGTCAGACGGCGCCAGCAGCAGGTGCTGGAGGAGAAGCAGGCCGTCAGGAGCCAGGAGGCCAGCCCGCAGCCCCGCAGCGGCGCCTCCCCTCACACGGCACGGCGGCCGGCAGCCCATCCGCAGCGGAGCTCCACAGCGCACGCCCGGCTCGAGCGTCACACCGGAGACCAGGTCAGCACCCCGGGGACCTCGCGCCCGCACCGGCCTCAGCTGCGGCGACGGTGGTCTCGGCCGGCTCACGAGTCTTTCATTCCACACTCCCTTGCGACTTTAGGGGAGTCCCTGGCACCCCACGCTAGTCACCGCCAGGTGCGCGTCCCAGACCCCGCCCCGAGTGGAAGCGCAACAGAGCACTGCTGAGCCCCGAGACCCGCTGCTGACAAAGCTCAGGCGTTGGGGTGCGGGGGGGGGGGGGGGAGCGCCGCGCCCACACGAACGCGGAGATCTCCTGATGTGGACGGTGGTGCCGGCACCACTGTGACCCCTCGGCCTAACTGGGCACGAATCGCCTGGGGTCGACGCCAGACGCCCGCTCAGGACGCTCAGCTGGGCCAGCCCAGACGCGACGCGAGCTCAGCACGCCGGGGCCGGGCTGGGGCCGCACGTCTGGCTCGGGACTCTGGTCTCCTCGCCAGCTCTAGGGGCTCATCACTCCTGCGTCACGAGGGCCGAGGGGCAGTCGCTGCCCAGAGCGCTCAGCGCAGTGTCTGTCACAGACGTGCAAACAGCGTGGCCGTCGACGCCAGCGCTGCTGTAACAAAGACGATTCGCTGGGGCAGAGCCCATCACCAGCCCTGAGACAGACGGGAGCAAACTCCCGAGCACCCGCTTAAGTGGCCACTGCTGTGCAGCTCCTGGCTGGGCCGTTTCGAGGCTGGCAGACACGGGCACGAAGCGCGCAAAACCCCCCGGCGACGCCACACAGAGGAGCCCGCCCGCGGCCAGCCAGAAGGGCCCCGCGGGCCCCGCAGTTCCCCAACCGCCCGCAGGAGGAGCTCGAGCCCGGCGCGACCAGGGACACGCTGGGGCGCTGGGGCTCAGGGCGGCGGCGGCACCTGGCCGGGGGGACGCCTGTTCTCAGCTACCGGGCCGGAGGCTGCCGGGGCCACACCCACCTTTTTGGAGCCCCGCTGGATGCTGCAGTTCTTGCAAGACACGTTCTTGCTGTCCCAGTGGTCCGCGGCCCCGCAGGTGAGACACAGGTCGGGGTCGCACTCGCGGACGGCCAGGTAGCACGGGCACTGCTTGGTGTTGCACTGGGCCTTGCACCGGCACCCGGGAAAGCGGTTCTGACCTTGAGGGAGACGCTCGTCGTCAGCACCGGGAGACTCGCGGGCCCGCACAAGCCAGCCCGGTGCCTGCTCAGCGGCGTCCTTGCCGGGGGCACCGACGCAACACACGGACGGGGCGAAGGGGGCGGGCCAGTGACACCCCCGGTTCTCGTCCACAGGTGCAGACGCTTCTGGAACCCCGGCCTCTCCCGACACTCCTTTACTCTGAAGAACAAGCCTCCTAGCTCGGACACCACTCTGGTGCCCAGAAAGAACCCACAGCGCTACTCCTGTGGCCTAAGCTGCCCGCCACGCCCCGCGCCGGACACCGGGGCCCTGGACGCGTGCGTGGGGCTCAGCGGCCTGGCAGCCAAGCGGTTTCCAGAGGGAAACTGGGGCGCGGCCACCTGCTCTCGTGCCGGGCTCACTGCTCATTCCCATGCAACAGCAGCGAAGCAACACTTACATTCTGAACTACACTGACAAAACTTTTCACAAAAATTTTGTGCAATCACACACGGGCAGGAGCTATCACAAGGCTGCCGCGGATGGTCACAGGGCTGATAGTTGTAAACGTGGTTGGAGGAGCCGTCTGGAAAGACAACAGCGTGCAGGTCAGTCACCCCGCCGAGGAGCGGCTCTCCCGGGGCGGCCCCGGCCCGGGCTCCAGGACGGCGCAGAACCACCCCCAGGCCGGCGCGGCCCTCGGCCCTTGCGGCACCCGCCGCCACCTTGCAGGGCGGGACTGGCAAGAGCCCAGACCGCGCGCCGGTCTACGGCGCAGAAGCCGATGGCGCCAGACGAACCAGGCAGAGACCGTTACTGCTCGAGACCAACGAGGAGCGACATTTTCAAGGCAACGTGAGACGAATGGAAAGCGGCTCACCCTTTTTCAGCTGGATCTTCCTGCAGTGCGCGGCCCACAGCCTGCAAGAGCGGAGGAAATGAACAGTCTTCCCGAAGCCGGGACGCGCACAGGCCGCCCCGCCCGGGGCCCTCAAGGAGCCTTAACCGCGCCGCGAGCTCTGATCGGGAAGGGGCGCAACTGAAAATCTCAGAGACCCCACCCGAGTCTGAAGTCCCGCGGGAGAGATCCCAAGTCCTTTCCCGCCTCAATGACGCGGGCCCCGAGCGGATGACAGCAGCAGGTGCGCGCACATCCTCCGAGGCACAGCCTGAGCCCGGGCTCCGGCGCTGCCCCAGCCGCTACTGCAGGCGCCACTGGCCGTGCCCTTAGCTGGCCGCCGGCCCTGACTGTTCCCGCTCCTGACGGCAAGTCTGGGCAGGCTGTGTTCTCACAGAAAATGCCAGCAGCCGCCAGGGGACGCCCACGGCTGATGCCCGGTGGGCAGACTCACCTGTGTTTCCTCTTCTTCTTCCGAGGAGGGGTGTCCACATCCTCGGCGGGGGCCGGGGCGATGATACTGGATTCCTTGACTCGAAACTCGTACACCTGACGAGAGCACAGAGCCACGAGCCGCGCGTGACGAGACCGGCCTGGCCTCGCTTCCCAGCCGCTCCCCGCAGGCCTCCCGGGCTCGGGTGCTTCAGCACGGCGGGAGACCAGGCCGCCGCCTCCCCGGCCCCTCGCCCCAGGGCGGAGCAGCTGGGTCGCATTCTGAGCCAGTCACAAAGCCACACCCATGCGGGCCCCCCGAAGCCGCTGCACCTCACCCCCAACTCGGGGAGCCGCAGGGTGGGGGGGGCGCTTCTCACGGGAGTGACGCCGGCCCGAGGGGAGCAGCAGCCGAGTGACCAGCACGCCCGTCCCGCACGGGCGCCCCCCGCCCCAGCGCGCCCCAGCAGCAGCGCTTACCTGTCTACACGTTTTGGTCCCGATTAACCTAGCGATGGCACAGAAGTTGTCGTAGTAGGTGCCGATGAGAACCCTGAACATGGAGGCTTCGGCGCCGCTCCAGTCCACATTCTCAGGAGGCTCAATGTTTGGCTTCATCTTTATCGGTGTCTGACACCGAGAATTCGCTTCTGCAAAACAAGACCAAACGCTGGCGCGAGGCGCACACAGGAGCCCAGTACCGGGCAGCGGAGCTGCGCGTGCTGCGGGGAGGACGAGGCCGCGCCGAGAATCACGGGGCCGGACACGGGGGCGGCCCTCCCCGCAGCAGCCTCCTCCAGCGAGAGCCCACGTGCCAAGCGAGACCCCGCCGGGAAAGCGCCCGCGGGCCGCGGGTGCACCGTGCCCCCACCCGACTGCTCCGACAGCGGGGCCGGCCGGCTGCAGCCCCGGAGCCTCGCCCGGCCCCTCCGGGCAAGACGGAGAAGCGACGGCCACGCGAGTGCGCGCGCGGGCTCGTCAGCTGCCAACGACCCAGGGGCCAAGTACTGCGGGCCAGGGTCAGGCTGGAAGGCAGAAGACAGCCCCGAGCGCGGCGCCACAGCCGCACCAGGAAGGGCTCTGGCCTGGGTGCTCCTTCCGCCGGAAGCCCCTCAGCCACGGAGCTGCTCCGGGCGCGCGAGGCCCACCGCGGCCTCTCACCAGAGGAGCTGGAGGTCTCGTCTTTTTTCTCCTCTTCCTCTTTATCGTTGTTCTCGCCACCCGTCTCGGTGCCGGCCTCCCGGTCACTGTCTGTGTCCTTGGACTCCAGCACGTTGATGGTGGGGGTGCTGGGGCGGCTGCTGTTGTTGGGGAGCCGCCCTCTCCTGCGGCCCCCGGGGCGCTTTGGTGGGGTCTTGATCCGCTCGGCCGTCAGGGCGGCGGCAAACTCCTTCGCTCCCTCCTACAAAGTAAGCGCGGAGACGTCGAGGTCAGATGCCGACACTCGTTTCGATGGTCGAAGGAAAACAGATCGCAGCGAGGCGAGTTGGCCGCGAACTTGCTCAGAAGCACCGTCTCTCACAAGTAACCATCTGCACATAAATATACTTGTTCTCAACATGCTGTTGATGGCTTGAAAATTTTAGGAGGATAAATGTGAGTCCACATAAGGCTCAAACGGTGCGAGACCAGGCAGAGCCGGCGCCAGCAAGCCCGCACAGCCCGTGTCTTCCGCGCCACGGTCTATTGGTAGAGAACTTTACAAGCAGGACCGCCTGCCGGCGGGGCTGTCCGGGCAGACTCCCCTGCCGCCGCGCAGCCATACTTCCAGGACACAGAAGGAAGCCAGACTCAGCAGGCTGGACAGTCACTTCCTGCCTCTCCATTAAAGCAGCCAGTTTTTCCCGTGACGCATACACAGCCCCAGGAAGACACGGAGGGAGCTGGTGGGGAGGCCGCCGGGCTACGTTCCGCATCAGGAGTATCATAATCCAGGCTCAAGCATGTCACACTCACAATGACATGAGTTACAGAGAGACCACAGAAGTATGTAGATGCGACAAATAAAATGCTGCCTTGTAAAGAATGTTACAAAACAGTGCTTAATAATTCCATTTTTTTAAAGTGGCAATAGAAGGGGGAAGTTTGAAAGCAGCCAACAGTTTATACTTCATTCTACAAAAACCAAACTGCTTAAAAATAGGATACCTTCTGCAGGTGCTGAATCTTCTGTCCAAAATCCAATGGGCAACATCTACCCATTTAGTTCCTAGGTGGGGGTGGCTTGGTTCAAAGAGGGGAAATGGTAAAGATAAGAGAATACCCGTAAACGAACAGATTTCCTACTTCATACTTTCCTAGCCCCTTACCTGTCTCCGTCACGGTGGGAAAAACCTGGGGCTCAGCTAACAGCCGCCAGGCCGGGGGCTGCGAGCTCCCACTGCCCCGACCGGAAGCCTCCGGCTCTGGGGGCGTCCGTGCCTCGCCTTCAGACGTGCAAGGTCTAAGACCAGCGCCTGGCCCCCAGAATGCCACTGCTGAGGGGCTAAGGCAGAGGCGCGGCCGGCGCAGCAGGGCCCCGACTGGGCCCGCAGCAGCCCTCGCGGACGCGGCGCGCCCTTACCAGGTGCTGGTAGCACTGCGGCCCGCAAGGCTTGTTGTCCAGCGCCGTCTCCGTGTTCTTCCGCTTATAAGTGTTAGGTGTGGCGTGAAAAGCTGCAAAGCAAGTGAAACATAAAGTACCCGAATACAACATGAAACATTTGCTTTCCCACTTCCCCCTCGCGATGGAAAAGGCAAACGAGACTGCACCAGCACGCGCAGTGCGGAGTCCCCGCCCGCCCGCCCTTCTTCCCTCCCTCCTCGGTGGCAGCACGAAGCCCCCACCAGCCCCCACTCAGAGAAACTGCCAATCCTGCGATCTTCAGCGATTTCTAATTTTTCTCCTTCAAACAAAATTGATGGACATAAACTCTAAACTCTGATTGTAAATATTTGAGTATTATCGCCATAGAAAAACGACAACACTTGTGCTATAATGAAATCAGACTTCCTGTTTTTTACCAAAAGGATAGCTACTATTTCTTGATTTCTAAGACCAGGTCTTGCTTTCTAAAGAAAGGTCGGCAACCAGCTTGTCAAAGGGGGCCCCTTGCCAAAGACGACCACTGGGAGGCGAAGCGACATCTGTACCACACTGAGTCCATTTCCTTGAATCCCACACACCAGCAATCTCACAAGAACTTGCAGAGTCCCACATCCCAGAAAAAATACCAATAAAAGAGGTCTTAAAAAGATAAAGCATCTGAAACTTAAAAACCCCAAACGATGTGAAAAGAGGAGGCCCCAGATGGCGCCCCAAGGCCTGGGCAAGCGGATGGCCGCCTCGGGGTGAGACACGGGAAGGTGATTTCGATTTAGATAAAAACAAGCCAAACTCATGAAACAAAACCATTTTTTAAATATTTGTAAAAAGCCATACAACTTCGAGAGAAAATGAAGACGACAGATAAAAGGAGGAAAAGGTCAGGCTGACTGTGCTTTTAGAGCAGGAATTCCAGGCCTGGGTGCAGTCTCGAGTGTCTCGTTTCCCCAGAATGAGGGCCCGGGGGGCGCCCGGTGGCATCTCCCAGGTGAGGCCCAGCAGAGCCCGAGCTGCCGCCAGCGCGTCGCTGGCTGGAGCGCCCGCACGGGCCGAGCCGCCGCGTCGGGAGCTCAGATGCGCCCTCACACCGCACCTCCCACACGCCGCGTCTGCAGACTGCCACTCGCACCCCGACCAGGGCAGATGAACACGCTCGTGTCCACGCGCACGGCCCTGCAGGTGCCCCTGCATCAGAACTGGCTGAGGGGACAGTCCTCGGAAGCCATGACTCGGCAGTCCAGGATAAGCCGCGAACAAGTTCAAGCTACAGGCCGTGAGCACACGGCCAGGTACCGTGAAGACCGAGCCGCCTTAAGTCACGGCATTTGCTCAGCAACACAACTTCAAACATCAATTCTTTCGGGAAAACGAGTAGTATATGAGCGAGACAGCAAAGCGGTCTCGCTCCTTCCCTGGGCAGGAGCTTGGCCAAGGCCCAGCCCTTCACGGCTCGAGGAGGAAAAGGAGCTGCTCAGACTGCTGCGGGACCCCAAGGCAGGGGGGCGCCCAGACACCCTCCGAGACCCCAGTGAACATCGCCACCAATGACGGGATTAGGCAAGAGAACCTCAGAAAATTCGAGAGGACCGGAAGCACAGGCCCCGGATGCAGCCCAAGAAAAGGCGATGGGCGGGCGGCAGCGACCCGGGCATCCTAGGGCGCTGGGTCCAAACCGCTCTCAGCATAAACCCCAAATGGAAAGGGTCAGAGGTAAAAAATGAAGCCTAAAACTTAGACCTGAACAGCACGATAAAATAACCCCTGTGGTAACATTTACAGTGAGCATCGTACTTACTTCACGACACAGACACAGAAGCACTGCGCTGTACGCCCGAACTAACCATCAAATCATCTACCGATTTAAAAGAGATTTTAAGTGTATTCTGTTTCTTTGGTTCATTTGTACAACAAAAAAGGTACATCAAGGGCTTCATCTGTAATGACAAATTACGGTCATTTCATTGACTCCAAAGTAGTTTCCACTTTTTTTTTTTTTTTTTTGCTGTGGTGATAGCTGAATGCAATTTGCAATAGTCTTAACAAAACGTGGAGCTATTTTCTAAAATGGTAGTGTACAAAGGAGAATTAAATGCAAGTCAAGACAACTATTTTTCAGGGGCGTGAGGACCACACGGCCAGCCCAGTTACCACACTGAGGGCGCCCAGCAGCTCACCAGTGAGTATAAAGCTCCGCCGCTAAGGCAGGCGCGTGCGGGCAACCACGGCTGAGAGACAGGGCGACAAGCTAAAATTCTGCCTCAAGTCACGTTAATGTGACTGACCCACTCAGCTGCACACGCACACGCTGCCAGCTCCAGACCGAAAGACACATCGCCCGGCAAACTATGAGCCGCAGCTGGCTCGGTCAAGGGAGCAAAGACTCAGAGGCGAGGGGCTTTCTGGGCAGAGCCGGGATAAGCGGGGGAAGATCCTGTGACAGGTGGCCCAGGACACACACAGGCGAGGCGCGTGGGGCAGTTCACGGGGACACGACTCACGGGTGAAGAGGCCCGAGGCCCCGCGGCTGCCCTTCCACGCGGGGACGGGTCAGGCGCCGCAGCTCCCGGGACTGGGCGCTAAGAAATGTTCGAATGTTTAAACATTGTTCAAAATATGTGCCTCAAAAATAACTGATAATTCAAACTGTGCTTAAAGAAGATACTTAAAAATTTACTCAAAAGCCTCATTTTCCAGCACCATCAGAAAAACACGACATATATTATCACTTAAATTTCATGAACAGTTTGTGCTTCCCTGTATTCAAGTGCAGGTATTTTTCAAGGGAAATGGTGATGTGTGTATGTGAAATTTTAGTAGTTGGTTATATTAGAATAACTTGAGCTAGATTTTTAAGAAGAACCAAAACAAACTGAATGCTCAGCATTGGGCTGTCGGGCAAGTCATGATACTTTGCTTGAAAAACAGAAAAAATGCATCATGACTTTTCCCACAAGCCAACAGGTGAGAATTTACAGAAGCTGCCAACAGCCGCTCGGCCGGCCGCAAGCCAGCGGGCACCTCAGCCCCACTCCCACCTCGCCGAGGCTGGGCCAGGCCTGGGCGGCCCCGGCCGCCGGCACTTACGGTGCAGGAAGCAGTCGTACTTGAAGCAGCGCCGGCAGAAGAGCGTGTGGAACGAGTGCAGGCTCTGCTCCCGCTGCACGGACTTGGCGTTGGGCCCATCGATGTTCGGGGTGCACTCAGGGGGGAGCGCGCCTGGGAGCTGCTGCTCCGTGAGCTCCTTGTACCTGAGTCAACCAATAAAACACAGGTAAAGGTAAACCGAAAGGTACTTTTCTGGAAGGTTTTCTATTTGATGTTCATCCTGCCTAAAACACAACCGAACACCTGTGTTTCGATCACCAGCCACTATCATGCATTTGTAACAATCAGATCCACTGCTGTGATTCAGATCACAAAGAAGTCAGCATTTTCATTTTAAATAAACATCAACTACGCTAATATTTCTACAAATGTCTAGAAATTTTCTCTAAATGTCTTAGTAAAGTGTGTGTGTGTGTGAGAGAGAGAGAGAGAGAGAGAGAGAGCGCTCCCTACAGTGACTGTTCGTAGCTCCAAGGAGCCTGCATATGCCATGGGGGGCTGGGAGGTGGCCTTCCCAATAAACCCTTGTGCCAGACAAGATCGTCTCCAAAGCAGAGTCTTACTTTTCCTTCAGTTCTTCTGCTGTGCCCTTATCTGGAAACATTGATGAAATGGCTTCAAAAATTTTATCTGAAGGAAATTTTCTAGGTGGCCGACTTTCTTTATCTAGAAAAATATGAAAGGAAAAAACAAAGTTAACAAGTTTTCGAGCTCTCGTTTTCTTCACATAACTATATCTAAACAAAGCTGATTATCTAAGAAATCAATTTTGTGTTTCACCTACTTCTGTATTTTACAAGTGTGGAATGCTGGTAGGTCAAGCTTAAAATTCAAACTGAGCGGCGGCGGAACGTTTGCAGTGCGCTAGGAGGCAACGCTCAGGTCCTAAGGGCAGCTCTGCTGCTCCCTGGCCTTGGCCTGTGGCCGGCACTGCCCCCGAGGTCTGCTTCCTTACCTGGCAGATAAAGAGCTGAGCCAGATGACCTCTAGCGTTCTGTCTATGATAAGAATGTTTGCTGCTATGAAACTGTAACTCCCCCCAAACTCCTACATGCTGGCTAGTAACGCACTCCGCCAAGCCTCCACGAGCGACGGGCTCCACCCTGGGGTCCGCCGTTTTCCTGGGAGGCCACAGCGAGTGCTGGGCTGAGGGGGCGTCACTCAGGCCCGCTCACCCCACAGCGCTCTGGGTACTTTTTCTCCCCGGCAGTTAACCTGCAACAGTTACTGCACCTCTGCACGCTCATCTCAACTACCAAACAGACCTGAGGAGACCGCGCCCGAGCGAGGGCCGCACGAGGAGAGGAGCGGGGGCACCGGCCAGCAGCACACGCCGCCAGGCAGGGGCCACCCCGTGGCCCCGAGACGCCAGAGCCCAGAGCCCTTCCGCTAACCAGAGGAGACCAAGGCACTCCAGGGGAGGGTAAAATGTTACAAATAACAGACCACAGAAAAAACGAAGAGAAAGGCGGAATCAGGATCTACTTGTATCGACTGTTTCTGGGAAACGGCCAGTGCCCGCGCCCACGCCCACGCACCGTCGCGGCTGCCCTCCAGGTCCTTCTGCTTGTCTTCCCGCTCGTCGGGGTCGTCCGCCTCGTCGTCGCCGTCCTCGTCGTTGTACTGGCCCAGCGCGTTCACCAGCTCCACAAAAATCTCGTCGTTTATGAACCCGCATTCTGGCAGATCAGGCATGGGGCGGACAGAGGAAAGCAGAGAAGGTTACGGCGCTCTTCATCCGGGAGACGGGCCGGGCCTAGCGGCAGCGCGGGCCAGCGGCACCGCCACGGGGGGCAGGAAGCAGCGTTCGCCGCTAAATTCTCCTCGCCTTCTCCTGAGTCTCACCTCCCAAAAGCTTCCAGGCCAGTGCGACGACCTGGTCCCCTGGAAGCTCCCTGGGGCCTCCGCCTCCTCCAAAACCATGGGCCTAGTGGACCTGCTCCCAACAGCCGCAGCTGGGGGTGCGCACACCGCGTCCTGTCTGACACGTCCCGGCCCGGGAGGCGGCGCCAGAGTCTAACGGCAGGAGCTCGCGCTGCTTCGTCAGCAGACGGCCCTCAAGAGCCCGAGTCCAACTAAACTGACTAATGAACCTTTTGGTCCCTGTGCTTAGGAAGGCAGAGGAATGCTCAGCTAGAAAACACAGTCTCACCTCTATCCCCGTGCACCTTTCCGTCGTAATTTTTTATTAGTTCTTCAATGAACGTCCCATCTTGGTCTAAAACTTCATCTCCCATGTAAGGAATGTTGTGTAAAACAGTTTCATCTTCTACCTAAAAGTGAAAGAGTATATATATATTAAAACGTTTACCCAAATAAAAATATTCTTAAACAATCAATATAACTAAAATACAGTTTTTCCTCAGGTTGAGATCTTTCCCGTTCTATCATGTTCTTCTCCATATCTAAAATTATAGACAGCAAACTCTAAAAGCTGGAAAGAGATAAAAGGCCCCTCGTAACCAATAAGTATACCCGAGAAAACAAACTTTACCGGGGGGGAATTTAACAAAAAATACTAAGTAATTTAACACGTCAACAATTACTCAAGATTTCCACTATTTTATGTGCCTCTAAGAAAGGAACAAATGCAGCAAATTACAATTTGACCTACATTCAATTTGAACACAGCTTTATTTCAGGTGTTAAAATCTCAGAATCAATGCAATACTGTTTAGCAGAATCAACTATAAACATATAAATACCCTCCAAAAAGAAAATTAACATAAGCAAGGAATGCTGATTAAGAAACAGTCCACATAATAAAATTCTGGGCTACAGAACGGAGTGTCAGTGATCCGCTGAGGTTTGCATGAAAGTAATTCGCCCTCACGCCTAAGTGACGGACAAGCCGCAACACCGCACTGTCTCCGCTCTCGCGACGCTGACGTGCATGTGGGGCTGGTGCGCGCGAGCCCCCAGCGAGGTCGGGGAGGCCACGGGGAGGCGAGAGGCGGCGCCACGCGGGGCCAGCCAAAGGGGAGTCCGGAGGACGCGAGGGGAGGACCGGAGGGGCCTGCGGTCCGCGTCTGGAGACTAACCTGAAGTGAGGCCTGGCCCAGCTCTAGACGCCGGTAAACGGGACTGGCTGAAACGCAGACGTCCCGAGAGCGAATTCTGAAGAACAAAATGGGCTGGCTGAGGCTGGCTGGGAGACCACGGCAGCTATTAAAGCGCGAGCCGCCGTGGGCTGGGATCATCAGCTGGGACGAATATGCCAGAAAAGGCCACAGCACACAAGGGGCCATCAACCAGGAGCAGCCAGGGGACAGGAAGAAAAGAAAAATCACAAACCCCTAAAAAACAACTCCAGGGCCCCGGCATAGCTCATAAGGACCAGCAGCACCCCCGGAGCCGGGCGCGGAGGCTGCGACTCCACTGAGCCGACCTGCTCACACCAAGTTCACAGGCGAGAGAAGCACCTCAGCCCCCGCTGACTTGCTTGAAATGGGAGACCAGGGTGTTTGGGGTAGGCCAAAGTAAGTGACCACTAACTGGCCACTTTATTCCCAAGTTGTATCCACAGAACTTTTACTCCCCAAACCCGGCGCTAACAGTCTGCCTGATGCGCCTTAGCCGCCAGAGCGTGACCAGCAAGCCCGCTGACTACGCTCACCACTGCATTCCTTCAGAGTCTGATGGAGTCCTTCAGCGTTTGTTTGAAAACAGATTCTTTCACTTTCGAAAGATGAAATCTGCCTTAAGTTTTTCCAATATGATTCTCAAACTAAATGGTTTTGAATGAAGACTCAAAATAAAAGCACAAGGGTCTCCAATCGTGGCAGAGTATTTCAAGTTTGTGGTCGTTAGCCTTCTACTATAAAACTGTAAAAGTCCTGAAGACATTAGGCGCATGTTTTTTGTTTGAATCCAGAAACAATTCTCTAAAGTCTCACCAAGGACCTTCTACCAACACTTATGTTAGCCCTCCCACTTTATGTATCAGGCAAGAAAAAGTTGGGTTTTTTGTTTTGTTTTTTTTTTAAAGATTTATTTATACATAGAAGCTGGGGTACAGGCCAGAGGCGTGGGGCGGCGAGAGGGTTCACCAGAGACAGAGTAGAGAGCAGAACAGGCAGATCAGAAACACACTGCTGAGGGGAGCAGCGGGCAAGGCAGGAGAGGTCTGCCGCACCATGTGGGATTCTCCCCGGCTGGGCGTCGAACTCGCGTCGCCGCTGCCGACAGCTCCACAGTGCAGTGCTCAACCGCTGCGCCACCGGGGAGGCCCAAGAAAAAGTTTTTTATATGACAACACAAGTAACCATATTTGAAACACAGAGCAAGCAAAGGAAGGAAATAAAAATTAGAACAGAGATCAATGAAACAAAGAGAAAAATGAGTGAAACCAAAGCTGGTTCTTCAAAAACACCAACAAAGTTGGCAAACCTTTACTTGGCTAGATAGGCTAAGAAAGAGGAAAGATCCGAGTTACTGGAGTAAGAAATGAAAGTGACACCATCACTACCAATTTAACAGAAACAAAAAGGATTTTAAGAGAGCACTGTGAACATTTGTGTACACCACAAACTGTATAACCCGGATCAAATATACAAATTTCTAGAAACAAAATCTACCAAGACTAAATCACAACACAAAAAAATACATGAACAGACCTATAAGCAGTTAGGAGATTGAATCAGTAATCAAAAATCTCCCTGTTAAAAACCCCCGTCACCTTGTATTTCGCTGGTGAAATCTACCAAAAATTTCAAGAATTAGCAGAAATCCCCAACACCGGAGAGGGAACATTTCCTGACTCCGCTGGTGAAGCCAGTAACCTCCTGACGCCAAAGCCACGAGGAGAAAACTCCATCCCTTACAGGCAGTGAAGTAAAAATCACATAGAAGACTTGTGAGCAGAAACTGGACACGTCTTAACGGGACTATACACCATGACTAAACGGAAATTACTCCTGAAAGGCAAGGACGGTCCAACACGTAAATACTGACCGAGCGAACACGACTCAGTCAGGACGAAAGGAAAACACCCACATGGTGATCTCAACTGATGCAGGAAAAGCCTTTGACGAAATGCAGCGCACCTCTCGTGACAGAAACACTCAGCGAACTAGGAGTAAAAGGCAACACGCGCCCGTGAGCATCGCGCGCAACAGAAGAGCGAGCGCGCTCCTGGTACGCAGGGGAACAGCAGTCACCCTCTCTGCTTCTGCTCAACACAGTCCCGACGCTCTAGCCAGAGCACCAGGCAAGAGAGAGAAGCAAAAGGCGTCCAACGGGAAAGAAAGAAACTACCACACTAGACAGCATGACCGCTGATGTCAGAGCGCCCGAAGCCCCCCAGGAGCACGGCCAGAGCCACCAACTGAGCGCGGCAGAGCAGCAGGACGCAAGGCGAACACAAACACCAGCTGCACTCCCGCTCACAATGAGCACTGCGAAAAGGAAACTGTGAAAGTGACACCGTTTACAGTAGCGTCAAAAAGAATAAAATACTTAGGAATCAGACTTCTGATCGGGTGAAACACCATACAATCAAAACTACAAAAAATGAAATTAAAGATGACCTGGGGGGGGGGGGCACCCCTCCCGCGCCGGGACGGGAAAAGCCAATGGCGCGAGTTAGGTCCACGTCAGCACCACCCAAGGCACGCCCTATCCCACACCAAATCCCACTGACAGTTCAGGTAGAAATAGAAAACCCAGGCCTCCCTGGTGGTGCAGGGAGTTAAGTCTCAGCACTATGAAGCTATCGGCAGCCACTGCAACCCAAGTTCGGTCCCCGGCCAGGGAGCTTCCCACATGGCGCAGCAGACCTCTCCTGTGGGAAACTTCCCCGCTGCCCCCCTCAGCAGTGGATTTCAGTAGATCCGCCTGTTCTGCTTCCCACTCTGTCTCTGAGTCTTACCACCCTGCACCTCTAGCCTACATCCCAGCTCTTATATGCAGAAAAAAATCTTTAAAAAAAAAAAAAAGAAAGAAATAGAAAAGCCTACACTAAAACGCACATGGAACCTCAAGGACCCACAAGTCAAACCAATCTGGGAAGAACAAAGTGGGAGGGACTCATACTTCCGGCTTTGGAAACGAGCTGTGAAAAGCTCCAGCAGCCAGAGCTGCGGTGGGATGAGTGAGCGCGCGGAAGGCGTCCAGGCAACGGCGCCGGAGAAGCTGGACATTCACACGTGAAGAAATAAAGCTGGGCCCTGGCCTAGACATCATAAAGCCCGACGCAAAATGGAGAAGCTGAGCGTAAGCTCTGAAACAAAACGCTTACAGGAAAACACGCAGTGAAAGCTTCATGACACCGCTGGCCACGGTCTTAGATGTGCACCAGGGACAGAGAAGGGAAAACAAGACAAGTTGGATTTCATCAACTTTTAATAATTTTGTGCATCCATCCCCCAAAGCGAAGGAAGAGAAGGACAAGATAAACAGGTGGGATTACATCAAAATAAAAAGCTTCTGTACAGCGAAAGAGACATTAACCAAAACAAACAGACACCCTACCAACTGGGAAAAGATCTTTGCACACAATACATCCGATAAAGGACTGATAACAAAAATTTACAAGGAACTCACACAACTCAACAAAAACAAAGCCAATAACCCAGTCAAAACATGGGCAGAAGAGGGGCCTCCCTGGTGGTGCAGCAGTTGAGCGCTGCGCTGTGGAGCTGTCAGCAGCACGCGATGCGTGTTCGACACCCAGCCGGGGAGAATCCCACATGGCGCGGCAGACCTCTCCTGCCTCACCCGCTGCTCCCCTCAGCAGTGTATCTCTGATCTGCCTGTTCTGCTCCCCACTCTGTCTCTGGTGAACCCTCTCGCCACCCCACGCCTCTGGTCTGTACCCCAGCTTGTATGTAAAAATAAATATTAAAAAAAAAAGGAGGGGGGGCAGAAGAGCTTAAAAGGCACTTCTCCAAAGAAGAAAAGCAAATGGCCAACAGATACATGAAAAAATGCTCAACATCACTTATGATCAAGGAAATGCAAATCAAAACCACTATGAAATACCACCTCACACCTGTGAGGATGGCACACATCAAAAATAACAGGCAACAACAAATGCTGGAAAGGATGTGGAGAAAAAGGAACTCTTCTACACTGCTGGTGGGAATGTGAACTGGTCCAACCACTATGGAAGGCTGTATGGCGATTCCTCAGACTGCTAAACATGGAGCTTGCATACGACCCAGCAATCCCACTTTTGGGAATCTACCCAAAGGACACAAAAACACTAATCTGAAAGGATACATGCACCCGTATGTTCATTGCGGCACTGTTCACATTAGCAAAGGTATGGAAGCAACCCAGATGTCCAAAAATAGATGACTGGATCAGAAGATGTGGTACATATACACAATGGAACACTATTCAGCATTCAAAGAAGATAAACACGTGCAATTTGCGGCGACATGGATGGAATTAGAGGGGATCATACTCAGTGAAACAAGCCAGAAAGAAAGAGAAAAATATCGAATGGTTTCACTTATAACAGGACTATAGGGAAACCAAATAGGAGAGAGACACTTGGGGGTCTGAGGGGAGGGGGAGGATAAGGGCACAAAATGGAGTAGAAAAGGACACAAGGGACCACAGAGATGGATCACGGGTGAACTGGTGGTGGGTTACCCAAGGGGAACATAAAATGTAAAAGATATAAATAACAATAAAAATATGTATTTATACAAAAAAAAATTTTGTGCATCAAGAAAATCAACAGTGAAAAGTCAACCTGCAGAATGGAAGAAATTTTGTTGCGAACCATTTACCTGACAGGGGTTAATATACACAAATACAGAGAATTTCTGAAAGTCAGCAACAAGAAACCAAACCAAACTGGACAAAAGACTCCGGTAATTCTCCAAGGACGACATTCAACGGCCAGCAAAGGTGAAAGGCGCCCCCATCGCCAGTCGCTCGGGAGGAGCCAATCAGAATGACCAGCTGCCGCGCTCCCGGAGCGCGTGAGGGCAGGGGGGACGCAGCGAGTTGGTGGGGGGGGGGGGGAGGTGCTCGCTGCTGGCGGAAAGCGGACAGCACAGCTGTGTGGGAACCAGGATGGTGGGGCCTCAAAAGATTAAAAACAAAATAATCACAGGATCTAGCAAGTCCACCTCTGGGTAACCTGGGAAGACCTGAACACAGGGCCTAGACGAGACCCGCAGAAGCCCATGTCCGCAGCAGCCTTAGTCACAGCGGCTGAAGGGGGAAGGAACGAGCGCCGCCGACAGAGGGGGGTTAAGCAGTTGGCGTGTGCACACGGGAATGTCATTTAGCCACCAGAGGAGAGGTCGCCCTCCACGACAGCACGCACCTTAAGAACATTACGCTACGTGACACAAGCCAGCCACAAAAAGACAAATCCAGTGCGCTTCCACTTACGTAAGGTATTTAGAATATTAAAAAAAGAAAAAAGAAAACGCACTTGCAGGGGCCAAGGAGGGCTGTTGAGGGGCACAGAGGTTCGCTCACCAGACGAAGAGCTCTGGAGCCGAGGGCAGTGATGGTTTCCTGCTCCAAGTGGTGCCCTTAAAAAGGGTCAAGATGGTAAATCTCCTTATGTGTATTTTACCACAGAAGGAAAAGAGTAAAAGAATTTAAAAAGCAAAGAATGCACACTTGAACCTCTATCTTGTTCCATCGTCCTCCATGCTACCTCTGTGAAGAAGGGCCGTCCACTGGCTTTGCACGACAGGCGCTATGGGCCGGTGCTGTCGCAGACCAGAGTGGGGCTGTGTTTGCAAGTCCCAAAAGTACTTCGCCGTGTATATTATCATTTAACAACATTCTGCCTGGATCCATTTTAAGCAAAAAGCTCTCGATCAACAAAACCTCAAAGTCAGACCGAGATTATAGGAAACTGAGTGACATCAAGATAAAACCTGTTAGATTTATGGCTAGAACTTTTTTCAATGCATTTTTAATCCCAAGGATGGTTTTTGGTTAACACTTTGGATTGAAGAATATTTCAACTAGAAAAGACCATAGGCGAAAACAACAGTGCAGAGGTTTAAATCTATATACTCTATGTCCTTAAGTGACATCATTTTGTTCAGACACTAATGAGAGAAAAAAAAAAAAGATTCCCAGTCAGGGCCTCTGTCTGGGTGGAGTCCACATGTCCCCCCGTGCGGGGGCGTCCTGTCTGGGGCGGGTCTGCCTGCACCCTGAGCGGCAGGACCAGCTCCAGTCACCCACAGCCTGAGCTAGAATCAGCAAGACGGAAAATGAACAAAGAAACACAAGTTACTGCTGGACATCAGACGGACGTGGGCCTTCATTTACAGGTCTGCTTATGCTTTTGTGCCCAGAAATATGCCACCACTCTTGCTTATACTGATTAGCTGAAGGTCAACGGGCTTCATCACAGGCTTCAAGGAGCCACTTCCCAGAGTGGCTGGGGGCATCAAACGCAGACGTCCATGCCGCTGTGCCAGCCCGTAGCCGAGCTCTAGCGTTTTGATCGCTTTAACTTACACGATGTCTTGATTCACCTTGACAAGAAAATTACTTATGCTTTTTTATTTAAACAAATTATTACCAAATAAGCAGATTTACATACCATAAAATTCTGCTGCAGGGGAGACCACGAATACATTATGGGGACTGAAGCAACAGCGTTCAGAGTCTTTAATGGGATGACTTGTGTTGGAAAATCCAAATCACTGGTCACCGAACACTAGGAGAGACAAAATAAGAGTGATTCAGAAGAATAAAAGGACCCCTTAAGTCAGTCATCATGATATAAAAAAATGGGTGCTGCCTGCTCTAATCATTTTGAAAAGTAAATTCACCTAAGACTGCAACGTTCACTACAGCAAGGACTCTCTCCTCTTTCTCCTTTTTACTTAAGGAGAAAACAAAGTTTCCAAGTTTGCAAATTTTCAAAACCCTCCAACTTCCCATACTTACCAGCATCAAAAGAATTAAAAACAACATTTAAAAGTTCATTTCAGAGTAACTGTTCTATGCTTTCACTAAGCATGTCCTAGTTCAGTAATTAATGCCTTTCACATCTCAGTCATGTGGAATAATAAATAATATATACCAAATATGCTACTTCAATCTTACTTAATAGGAATATGAAAACTTATTAATTAACCTTTTTTATCTTTATCTTTCCTTTTAAAAAAATTCAAGTGTCATTTGCTGATAATCACGATACACAAATATTAAGAGCAATAGATTTGAGTTTCAACACAACAAAACCGATTCAAATCAATTCTCTAAGATTGTAATCTCTAATAGTTATAATAAAACTATTCTTAAGCATTTCCCACACTCTAGGCACTGCTTTAAACACATTATCATATTTAGTCTTCATTTCGACACTGTAAGATGAGTATTATTCTTAGTGTCCATTTTACAGGTAAGAAAACTAAGGGAATGAAAGGACGAGAAACTGGCCAGAGCCAGCCATCGGACAGGGCTAGAATTTAAATCCACAAAGTCTGGCTCTGGAGGCCCTGTTCTGACCCACAAAACCATCCTTCTGGAATGCTGAGTGCACGCATTCTCTTGAAAAAACGCATTGCATCCAATCCATGACACACCGATGTCAAGGCATACCATCACCTCCGGCACCACTATGAGAACACAGTGGTTTCTCATCACGGCCACTCTGAGATGCAAGCCAGCGTCAGGTGCTGAAGTGTTAAAATCTTTGCATCTTTGATTCTACGAAATACGGTAAAACCTGTGCACTCTGCATTCTGTCTAGGAATCCAGCTTTTCTTGATGAGAACCACTACCCAGTTATCAGGCCTCCAGAGCCTTCTCAAAAACACTCTGGACATAGATTCATCATCTATAAACCACTGAGTACAAAGCAAAAAGAAACAGAATTGAGGGAGTAATATGAAACAAAAAGTGAGACCTGTACACACGCATAATTATTAAACATTTAGCTTTTATTCAAGAGTCCTTAAAATCAGCAGGGCTGATTTGGTGAAGTCAGAGTGGGCAGCTCTGGCATCAGGGCCTGCCTGGCCCTGCAGTGACTTCACCAGGCCAGAGGCCGCCGGACAGCCGCCGGTCACGGGCGAGAGGCCGCTCCTTCCTGGTGGAAACGGAGGTAAAGGACGGAGCGCTTCGGAAGAACTGGGACAGGGACCAGCCGCTCATTTGCTTTCAGAAAGGGCAGAGGTAAAGATAACACGAGAAAGCACATGGCTCACACGACTAGGAAGCTGGGGCCTCTTCACCAGTCCTCCAGGCCCTGCACCCCTCCCGCTTCACTCTTTGGCCCCCGATTCAGTTCTTCAACCATCCGTCCATCCAAGATGCAGCAACAACAGCAGTGAACATTTCTTGAGCACATACTATGTTGCAGGCACTGTGCTAAGTGTTTTGTAGACCTCCTCGTGGCCTTCACACATGAGGAGGAGACGAGGTGCAGTGACGTCAACCTGCCTTGTGACAAGGGTCATGGGTCACCCACCCAGAATGAAGGCCCAAGGCCAACTCCGACACCAGGCACTTAATCGTGGTGCTGAAGTGCTTGCCTGGAGATGCTGCAGGCAAAAGCCCAGGAGCACGCCACACACAGGAGGCACCACAGGTGGTTCTCAGCAAACCACACCCACCACACCCCCACACCCGTCCTCTTCCTCTTCCCACCAAGTCTTCTTTCCATCTACTAAATCGGTAACTTTGGAGCAAAAGGCCACCATCATTACTGAATGAAAGATTACACATCGCCCAGTGATTTCAAGGAGAAAATAATTTGCATTTTAGTAAAGCAACTAAATTAAGAGTTTGGGGTTTTGTCTTGTACTGGGGTGGGGGGCCTTAAATCTATGCACTGTCCCTGCTATAGCTTTCTAGGTAGGGAGCAGGCTGCCCCTCCGACCCCACTCATTGGCCTGTTTTAATACCTCGATCCAAAGTCACAGAAGGTCCAGCAGTTAACAGTCTATCCATTACTAGACCTCTGCTCCAGAGAGAGAGGGAGAAATGCTCTGAGTCTCCTGAGCAAGGTCAGCCAGTCCTCCCCGGGAGCAGAAGCAGAAGCAGACACCCAGCCAACACAGCCTGTGGCTCCTAGGCTGCCTCTACCCCAGGCCCACCATAACCCCACAACCCCACTGTCTCGGCTCAGTCGTACAGGGCCACTAGTGGGTGAAACAATCGCTCTCCAGGGGGCCACAGCAGTGAGGCAGAGGGGTCTACCTGTCTCTCAACGCACTCAGCACAGTGTCTCAAAAAAAAGTAGGCACTCAAAAAATGTTTCTGACATCAGCAGACCACATCTGATGTGCCCTGACGAACAGCTCAACCTCCATCTCTCCTGAAAGCTGAGAGCACCTGCTTAGAAAGTCAAAGGCCTACACCCACCTCACTGTCTTTGAAAGTATCAGTAAAAATCTATCCCATTCTTTTACCCATGAACCTTAACTATTAACCACATTCCTTTCACGTATGAAATCATACTCAAATGCAAAGGCAAGTGTGGGAATTCTTATTTATGACTTACAGAAAAAAGTACTCAAAAATCCCAGTTACTTACCAGTAATGTTTTTTTCTTTGAAAATGTATCATCCTTGACAGTTTATATAACCAACTTTCAAACCACTCAGAGCACTGAAAAGGAGTTTGACCTCAGGGCTGTGCACAGCATTTTACCTGAGGAGCCACATGTCCTAGACTGAGGAACTCATAGGAGACCTGTACCAGCGAGTTATACTCTCTAACCCTAGTTCCCATTTGAGGATTGTGCAAAGAAGTTTCTACTTATGATTCATCATCAAAGGTAAGGAAAGAAAAAAAGTCTATTAGTTATCAAGGATGCTACATTCTCAGAGAAACACGGCTTACTGGTAAGAAACCAGGTTCCTCTGAGCGTGGATAGACTTACATCAACCAGCTGGTACAATAGGCGACTGTGTGGCTGGACCACTGGGAGCTGGAGAGGGAAGTCAAGCCAAAAATAGTGCTGTAGGAGTACACAACCCAACTGAGACTCTTGGCAGAAGGCTGGTTCCAAGTAAAAACTGTGTTATGGAAAATCGTAGAGGGAAGAGCAGGTGAATGGCCTGCAGGGAAGGGAAAGAAATTAACACACCCTACTATGTGCCAAGCACTGTGCTAGAGACTTTACCAAAGTTTACTTCTTAAAAGTTCACAACAACCCTATGAGGTAGATATTACTCCCCCTCTTACAGCAGGACACCCCAAAGGGACAGCCATAGCTGCCCAGTCCCTGAATAATCTTCAACGTCGGGGGGGCTAAAGTCCAACTTCTGGACAACAAGGAAACATAGGCCAGGTTAAAAATACTCTTGGATATTGGTTGGTCCATTTAATTCATGCCAGAGACACAAAGGGCGTCTAATATCCTTTTCCCAAGTAAAAACAGAAAGGCGCCGCAGCTCAGTGTCGGTGGGACATCAGGCCGGGAGTCGGGAGGACACACCAGCCGCCACCCAACTCCAGAGAACCGCCGAGGACAGCGCCCGCACTGCCTGCACTCTTCAAGGCTTCCGTGGAGAGAAGTAACACCCAAGTTTTAAATTAGCTAGCCTTTCTGACGAAAATGGGAGCATATGTATCTTAATTTCAGGTCCTAAAGAGAAAACTGGAATAAGATAAATACCAAGTGTGGATAAGAGAAGCTCAGTCACCCTAGAGAACTCACAGCAGGGTGGTTAAGGGAGGGGAGTGTTTCACCCAACAGAAGCGTCAGCCCAAAAAATTTTCGGGAAAACAGTTAAGATCCTGACACAGACGTGATCAAAGCAGCTTATCAAGGGTGCTGGAGCTAAGGAATGAAAAAGAGAGAGTGGCGCATGCCAGACTTTGAGTTATTTCAATTTTTGTTGTTAATATTTATGGTATCGAGCCATCGGCTTAGGGGAGAATCTCTACCCTGCAACATAAGGCTCTTGCTTCCAAGTTCACTCGTAACGGAAAGAGGTTGTCTTTTAAGTATAAGCGGTTATATTTCTTCTCAGGAGAAAAAAAATTGTGTGTGTGTGTGTGTGTGTGTGTGTGTGTGTGTGTGTGTGTAGGCATTTAACATGGAACACAGAACATTTGTGATATAATTCCAGAAAGTTTAGACCCTTAAAGCTCTTCCCTGCATCCTAGCTTCAGAGGTCAGGCTCTGGATAAAAGAGATCAAAAGTACATAAACTCAATTAATCCTATTAAAACCAAATGCAGTCTGAGTCTGCAGGGGACTCTTAGGCAAATCACCCCCGCAAAACCTGCAGTTTCGTTAGAAACGCCAGTTATGTTAAAATACTGGAGCTCAGAAACACAGCAGTCACAGGATGTAAGTTGGTAAACATAAAAGACAACACGAAGCAAGTACCCGGAGCAGTGTTCATCCATCACACGCAAGCTCGAGTACCTAGTCAAAACACAGTCCCAGACACATGGAAAAATAAGACCATTTCTGTCAATAAAGAAACAAAAAAAGAAAAGGAAGACCAAGAAGAGGGATGAAGGGTGCCACAGAAGTGTGCCCTCGGCTCTGCTGTGTCGACAGGCTTGCAGGCCACGGGTGGGGAGGCCTGCACATCCCAAGAGCAGCGCCCGGCTCAGGCCCACGCTGGCCTGCTCTGGCGGGCTCCCCTGCGGGTGGGCCGATTCAGAGGAGCTCAATTCTGCACCAAGTATCTGGTTAGGGGTTTTGAAAAACAAGGAAACTAAGTAGAAAAAAATTAAAGCCCAAATCCCCTACTCGCTCCGGTACACAAAGGGTTCCTGATAGGCTAGATGCTATGAAGTGAAAATGAAAACAACTAAAAGGAAAGATGAACAGGCAACTTTTAATCTCAAAGTAGAGAAAGACTTTCTAAGCTTTTAAGAAACACAGCAAGCAAAGAAGTTCTAATTTGACTATATAAACATCTGAAACTTCTACATAACCAATATACCCAAAATAACATCAAAATGTGGAAAAGTCTTTAAAACAGATAAAATTGGGCCTCCCCGGTGGCGCAGCGGTTAAGCGCTGCGCTGTGGAGCTGTCGGCAGCGGGGACACGAGTTCGACGCCCGGCCGGGGAGATTCCCACATGGTGCGGCAGACCTCTCCTGCCTCGCCCGCTGCTCCCCTCAGCAGTGTATTTCTGATCTGCCTGTTCTGCTACCCGCTCTGTCTCTGGTGAACCCTCTCGCCGCCCCACACCTCTGGCCTGTACCCCAGCTTGTATGTATAAATAAAAAATAAATATTTAAAATAAAAAAATAAAAATAAATTTAAAAAAATAAATAAATAAAACAGATAAAATTATAAAGTCCTTAAAAATCGTAAGAAAAAGTCGACCTAGTTTTAAAAGAACCAAGACCAACAAAATAGCCAAGTCATCAAAGAGCTATGAACAATAAATCTTAAACCTCACTGAAAAATTAAAGGAAAGCAAACAAGCAAATTGTAATAATTATTTACCTATCGCACTGAAGACTGAAACTTGATAATATTCTGAACTGAGAAAATACAGCTGAGCCGACATCTCCACAAATAAGTTGGCAAAAGTGTAAATGTAAAACCTTTGATGGGGCAATTTGCAATACCTACTAAAATATTACATACAACATATCCTCTAGAGCTAGTTCTATTTCTAGAACTTATCCAACAAAATTACTCCAAAGATGTAAATAAAGGATAGAAAAACCAATTATAGAAGTAAAAACCTTAATGTTCATTACAGAAGGCAGTTAACAGTGGTCTCTCGTAGCCTCAAACACCGCATACTGTTAGAGGCTGAAGACGGGCTGAGGGGGAAGTGACAGCCCAGAGTGGAAAGTGTGTTTTATCTGGCCAGTGACTTCTTAAAACACTTACTATTAACATCTACCACACGTAAAAGAAATCTGAAAGAATCAAAGCCACGGGGGGTTTGCCTACTATTTTATATATTTCTCTTACTTGAATTTCTGTAATAATCATTTTGCAATAACCTTTTAACTGGAGAGACAAATAAAACAAGAGTTTCGTTGATCCAGTTGACATTAGCGAGTATAAAACTAAATCATCCCGCTGCAAAGGCAGCCCATGAAATCTGTCCAACCCTTCGAAATTGGAACTCAAGCAGTATTTGCCTACAAAATCTAGTACAGGAAGATAAAACACAATCCCTAAGCTGTGCGTTTAAGTCAACCCACATTATCAAGGGGAATCGTGACAGAAGTTTCAGGTCCAATAAAATGTTTTTATTACTTCAGAGCAAAAAACAACGTTTAACACATTGCGGGCTGGACAGTGATTTCTTTTGGTTTTGAAATAGCCGTCTCTTAGTTTTTAAAATAGCTGTCAAAATTTGCTTCTGCAATTTGGAAAGAAACTTGATCCAAACATCAACTATACACACAGTGTTCTAGGAGAAAAACAGCAAATTAAGAGAAACTGCTGGCTTATCAGTTACACAAAATAAACATTTGAAAATTTTGAAAAGTGCACTCAAACCTCACTAGTATGTGCTATAGCTTTAATATATGATGACACAGAAATGCAATCATAGCCGACTTCTTGTTGAAATCACCTTTTGGAAAAACATAACATGCTTATAATAAGTTTCCTTCCAAAAAAAGGATTCCCTCCTTTAAGAAATGTTCCATCTTTCACTTCTGCACAAAGACAGGCAGCAAGGAAGAAAGAGCTGCAGAGCTGCGGTGACTAGGGGGGCTGAAAAGGCAGGAAGGACAGGCAGTTGCTGCCCCACAGAAACACCAGCAAACAGTTGAAAGAGGCAAAGAGCAGCAAAAGCAACTGAGAAACCATTTTCTGGAGGCACCAAGAAAGGATGGAGAGGTTCGGACAGACACTTGAGAGGGTCCTTCATTTATTCTAAGACCTGGGAAAAACCACCATGCTCTCTGCCGCCTGCTCCAAAGGTTCAGAGTCTAGACCGACTGGGGCAGATTCGCACTGGCTACACGGGAAGTGACGCGTGTCCCTGCACTGGTCTCTGCCCTGGAAGTTGAGTGGCCATCAGCGGAGCGCTCTAAACATTCAGTGTTCCTTTGACAACCAAAAACCACTTCATTTGCAAATAACAAACCATAGGGGGCAAACTAACAATCCTTTCACCAGGAAGGGCAGAGTTTGAAACCCTCCTGAACTGGAGGGCGCTGGAGTCTTCCCAGTGCCCCTTTTAGGTCAGACATTCTGAAGAGGGCCCACATTTAAATACGTATTTTAAAAATCTTCTCGTTAGTAAGCAAGATAGAGAATTCTCACAAGATTATATTCTCCTGGGCAGATGCAGGATGTAAATTATGGAGCCAACTGAACCACCTGCCCAGGTGCTGGGCACACGGGGAAGGTACTTGTAGTTTGCAGCAAGAAACGGACAGCTGTGCAGGAAGAAATGCACCGAGAGCGGCGGCTTCTTTAAGCCTGGAAACCCCCCCACTGAAGCCTGAGCGCCAGTGTGCAGCCTCCCAGAAAACAGCCTCCAGCTAATGACTGAGAAGACAGTGATGAAAGTCACCGAGTGACAATCTTCTGAAGTCACTCGTGGTGGTGACCAAGTGTGCATCCGCGGGCCTGCGCGCACCTTGAACGACATGGTTAAGCTTCATGTACCTTAAATGATTAGCTGGAGAGCAAAGGAAGTAAATGTAAAACATATCTGTCTTCAAGAAGTCAGAGGTGGTTTTAAAAGGAAAAAGCAGACACATCTGTATTAAAAGGCACCAGACAACACCGCCCGGGCTCTGTAACCACAGCAACAGAAAACGAGGCTCCCCAAAGTGACTCAAAAACGCTACACACGTCAGGAAGAAGCCACCGTGGCTGCAGTTGCAGCGCCGGCCAGGGCGTCAGACCCTCGGCAGCCCCCGGCACTGCACACCAGGCCGCGGCGCCGCCATTTAACGCCCAGGAGGCAAGAGGCACAAGGCTCCAGTGCAAGACAGATCAGGCTGCAGAGGACTCAAACAGCACTTGTAAAGGATCACCTTATAAACACAAGCCCTTAACAATTGCAACAATGTTAAAACAGCACTTCCAAATGTGGGAAGCCTTAGACTGTGGGCAATGGACCCCGCCATGCTACCCAGAGGAAATTCTCAGCCAGAGAGACTGACTTATTTATCCCTCTGCTGCTGACCTACTTTGGGTTCCCAACTTTTAAAGCATATAAAAGAAATCGATATTTAGCTGGAAATGCTCAGTGAAGAAAAATTACACAGGGACATATTCTCGGCTGAAAAGCAAGGAGATAAGACTACGAGATTAAAGTACTTTCCAGTCCTAAAATTTTATGATTTATTGTGATAACACCAAAAAGCTTATCACAAAACTGTTAGGAAGCTTCAGCATCCAAGTCAGCAGTGCTTTTAAGGGGGGCAGCGGGGAGGCGGTGTGCAGGACAAGCTCTGGAAGCAGAGTCTGCTCTCGGGAGCCGCTCCAAAGCGAACACCTGCCCTGGGTTTTCTAAACAACAGAACCTGAACCCCGAGGCTGGAGACCTGTTCTCCCTCTGCCCGCCTACCTGGAGAAAGGGTCTTTTCTCAACCTGTACGGGGTGCTGTGAAGTGCCAAGTTTAGAAAACAATTGCTTTATTAAAATGCTGTTTTCTTCTTACAATTTCTCACAAAATTCACAATAAAAACTGCGATATCTTTACATTCAATGACTTATCTCCATTTGACAAAATTAAAAGTAAAATTCAATTAGTAACTATTCTTTTCAATAAACTATACTTTTAAATTTTTGACACCAAAAATTACATCATAAACAATTCAAGTTGTGCATAAATAATAAACTTCACTAATTTCCTAACGCGCCTGAGTAAAGGAAACTCTTCTGTGCCCATCAGATCTTCAGAGCAAGCAAGCTGACCTGACTGTCCTAAAGTTTAGTTTCCTCGGCAGAGGGAGGGGAGGGGAGGGGAGGTGTCGGGGGTTGGGGGGCACAGCACAACCACCACCAAATCAAGAGGCCCGTTGTGCCAGGTGCCCAGCAGCCACTGCCCACTTTCATCACACTTGCAAGCTGAGCTCTGGGTTGCATTCTGAGGCTTATAGTGGGTGGCAAAATTTCTCAATTTTATTCCTACAAGGAGAAAAATAAATGAGGTTTCTTTTTCCTTCACCTCAAAATTTCCAAAAGGTCAGACAAAACTTTCAAAAGAATTACTTGTTCCTTTCGAGAACACTCAGAACATTCTGGCTGGCATAGAAAAGAATCCCTTTCACACCTGGTATATCCATAAACAGCCATTCACCTCTAATATCCGGCCCTGACCTGGCCCTGATGTGAAAGCTGTGAGCATGTTATATATATTTACATATATAACTGCAAGTCAGAGTTTTAAAGAGTTGTCACAAGAAAAAAAGCCTAAATGAGTAAGTCATTCCAAGCCGGTGTCACCATCGAGACCACCATGACGTCACCGAGACCACGTTACGGCGACGTTCCCAGCAGACGCTGCCAGAGACAGAGCTGACAGGGCTCTGAGGCCAGCACGTCACAAAGTCGACAGCTCAGGCGACAGCGGATCACGGCTTGGTCACTGTGTGATACAAAAATAGCTGCTCACTGAAAACATTATTTTAGAACAAATTCCATTCTTTTGATGCTCCCATCTATTGCATAGTGTGATTTAAATTCTAAATCACTTTTTTCCCTCTTCCTGATTCAACTCTATTTAAGCAGCATTCCATATCCTATGCCAAGTCTCTCAATACGGAACAAGTACTTAAACAGATGCTTTAACCAGAGCCCCACTAACTCCTTCCACCCTGTTTAAACCTTTGCCATTTTCTTTACATCTTGCTGCAGCTGTTTTCATGCGTTACTTAATTATCCAATCGACCAGACTCACCGCCTTCCTTGGATAACAGAAACCTGATTAGGGCCAACCTCATTCAGAAAATGCCACAGAAGCAGCAAATTCCGACCTCTCGACACCAAGTTAAGAATTCCTACGGCCAGGCTTAGAGTTTAAAACAAAGTGTATAACAAAAAACATTCTTAGTCCATGCATATGAGTGAGGAGGAAACAGTTGCTACAGCATGGCTAATTCATACTAAGGGGGAGGGAAGAAGGGACAACTCTGAGTCAGAAAGTCTTGCTCTAAATAGTGATCTGATGAGGACATTCAAGAGTATTTAACCGAAAAAGTTTTTCTTCATCAAGGCATAAGAATCAAATTCACGTAACAGTGGAGGCACATCCTCATCGCTACAGCTCTAGAACACTCGTGTGGCCTAAGTGTCCTTAACAGTTGCAGATTAAAAAGAAACAGCAGTACGGGATGGCCATCTCGAGTTAGCCACTTCCGCTCAACAACCAAGCAACATCCCAGCAGCAAAGCCCAGCGGCCCGCGTCACTGCAGCGAGTTCACCAACCTCCCTGGTCCCGCGCAATGAGCTCACAGAAGTCAGGATGTGCACGGGCTGGATCCTTCGCTGCTTCCACTCTTGGTTTAAGATCTCCGTTCTTTCCAGAATTTTCTGACGGTTGGAACTAAACATACTCTTTAAAAAACGAAGGAGAAAAAGTGTTCATTATTAGAAAATTTGTCACCTCTCAGAAAGGCTAAAATCTAGTGGTTTCTCCACAGTATCAGGAACAGTCCTTCAGATGCACGTGGCATTAGTCTAGGTCACAGTTTCCCACATCCAAAGAACATGGAAACACCACACCTACAGTTTTGTTGAGAGGGGGAGGGGAACAGGAAATTATTTCCATCCTTTGTTACCTTGGTACTTAAAAAAAAAAATCACAATGACTAGAAACATAAACCATGCAACCCCTTCCTCCTCTGTACCTGGGCCCAGAGTTTAACAGAAAAGTAAGTGGCAGACGGTGATTTCAAGGGGGTGGACTGTAACCATTACACTAAAATCTGCCCACGGTCGTGAATGTGACACAGAACCACTTTACAGTAACAGCCCGCAGGTCCCAGTACTCAGCTATCAGACTTTAAATATGACCTTATCGGAAAAGGTACCTGTTTAAGTTAAACTTCACTTAACTGGGGGAGGGAGTGGGGCGCCCTAACTGCAGGGCATCACAGAGGACAAAGCTGTACCTTGACTTCGTCAGCCCGCCGGAACCTCTTGAGCTGCCGCAGCCGCATGTACTCAGATTTTACACGCTTCCGCCAACAAACAGGTCCCTTCTCAGACTTCTTCCCAGTCTGGCCCATGATTATTCTAAAAGCAATGATTTCATATTAAAATCGCTAATCTAACCAGCCTGAACAGGATCATGTGTTTTAACTCCCAGCAAACTATCCACCATTGCAAGAACCACCCCCGCAACACACACACACACACACACACACGCACACACGCGCGCGCGCGCGCGCGCGCGGCTGAGGGGGCTCGTCGTGTATGCTTAATCTTAGAGCGTTCCCTTCAAAGCATCAGTTCTCATTCAATATGACTTTTTAAAAAGGCATTTTTATTCACAAAGATTCTCCCTAAAGTGGACAAATATAAGCCCATTACAGGATTAAAATACACTGTAACAAGTTATTTTTTACCATGAGATCCACACTTGTGAGGGTAAAAAAATGTAGAAACACTCTAAATTAGCTGTTCCAGACATAAACGAGTAACTTCAGGTAATTCAAAAAAAGTAAAACTTCCAGCACCAAAAGTAGAAAACACACATGATGCAATGAATGCACGCATCACTCTCATGCCGCATACTGTTACCTGTTTCTCACTTTACATGGTGATTAAAAAGTCTGAATTTTTTTATCTGGCGCCACTTTTATTTACAAGAGGACTTTTCAGGTAGCAAGACAATGGGAAGTGAATCCACTCATCTCTAGGTGCAGGCTCCAGCAGCTAAATCATGTTTAAATGTGGGGACATTTTTATAGATGACCAGCGTCTAATCGCTGCTGGAGCCCCGCTAAACAAGGGTCCTCGTCTAGAACATTAAAACCATACTTGCATCTTCAAGGGATGAGAAGTTTCTCTCATCGGAGGGCAGTGGGAAGCCCTGGAGTTTTAAGTGGAGGAGGAGAGATTCCACAGAGAAAAGCGCTGCAGCCCAGGGGCAAGGGGTGAGGAGGGAACCTCAGCTGAGGCCGGCGCCGCAAGCCTCCAGACAGGAGGTGCTGGCAGGTTCAGCAGCTGCAGGGTGACCAGAGAAAGTGACGCAAGAATCACTTTCACCAAAACTGAGGGACTATATAGAAGTGGCAGATGATGCTCTGGTTGGGATAACCGAGGTGATGATGTTTCCATAAAACCCCCAGGCATAGAGAAAACTACCTAAGGGGAAGACTTCGAGAACAAGAGCCCAGAGGTCTGTGGCTGAGAAAACCACCCAAGAACGAAAGCAGGTGGGGGTGTGGCAGGGTGGAGGAGGACAGAGCAGCAGGCAGTGGCTGGAAGGCTCAAAGATGATCAGGACACAGAATTCTTGCGTATTCTTGAGTCAAGAGGGCAGGAAAGGAAAACACCACAATGAGACATAGACACAAAAACCGGGGAGCGGGGCAGGGAGGCGTGAGCCAGGCGACAGAAGAACAGCAGAAGGACTGAGGAAAGGCGACAGCCTGAACGTCAGGGGGTTTCAAACAAGAATAAACGAACAAACGAACGAACGAGAGCAGCCGCAGGGCCAGCAAGAGACAGGTGGTGTGGGCAAGTGGCGGCAGAGGTCCGACGTGGCCTGGGCGAGACCCAAATTACAGGGTCTGCGGGAATGGCAAGAATGAGGAGACTTCACAGCCTGGCTGAAGGCGGCAGGGCAGATGCGGGGCAGGGCTGCTGCGCCCATGGGGCAACCTGCTGGCGGGCTCTGAGGGGAGCAGATGTGTCTGAGAAGACAAGCCCACTTACAATGAGGGGCTGAGAGGGGCAGCTGCCGTGCGGAAGAAGAGCCCGAAGAAGGTGAGGAGAGGGCAAAAGGACACCAAAGTTAGGGACAGATCGGAGTTTTATTTTTAATAATGATTTGTGGCAATTCTTTGTTTTCATATCTATTAGTTAGTGGACAGATGAGCAATTAATTTTATGCAAGCTGTTTTCAGACACTCAGCACTTCAAAGACCTGGGAACTAAAAGGGGATTATCTGTGCCTTCACCAGCTCACCGCAAGCACCGCCAGCCCCCGCCAGCCCCCGCCAGTTGCCCGATGCCAGGCCCCTGAGGAGACACCGGGCGCCCAAGGTGGCGCCACCACCGCGCACTCCTCCGAGGGCACAGGCCTGCCCCCTGAGGGACGCCCTCCTCTGCCTGGAGCACTGCCCAGGCGGCGGCCACCAGCCACACTTTCTGGGATAACGCGACTACCAGTCTCTGACCTCACAAGGTTCACAAAAGCACATCTCAAAGTCGGTTCGAGAACCAGCCTCTGTCGGAGGCGTGCAGGGTGAGACGCCCACGTCTGTCAGCATCACAAGGCTCTTCCAAGTGAATAAGCACATAAATGAAGAGCTGATGCTACTAGGCGATGGGTCTGGTGGTGTGCAAAGAGAGGAATTCATTTTGGAGAGTCGGTGAAGTATAAATAAGGATCACAACCTCTTCATCATGGCCTAAGAAGCAAATCTAAAGGTATTCAGACTGTTCTTTAAAAGTACAGGGATAAATATGTAGATCCATGAAGAAATAATAAAATGTAAGACACGATTAGACAATGTCTAACAGCACTGTCATAGGATTTACAACATGTTAAAATCAGTCTAGTGTTTTCATTCCCTTGACCCCCACTGTAAGCTTTTCAGCAGCAAGAACCCCAGAACTGGTTGTGTGGCTGACAAGTGGAGGGGTTAAAAACACAAGTGACTTAGCCTGCCCTGAGCTGACAGCACAGGCCTCTCCCACGAGCACGCGGCCCCTAGCCCGGCACGCGGTGTGGAAAAGGAGGTGACTGAGCACAGAAAACGAGGGAGAAGCACCCACTACCAAGAAACCCCCAGAGGACATGAACCTCAAGCAGTTAGGGCCTCAGCGGCAGCTGCCCCACCAATCAAGAGGTTCTGAGTATAAAACCTGGAGCTTCTGAAATTTTCTTATGCAGGAGGCTGGAGTGGCCTTAAAGACCTCACCCTGGAGGAGGAACAACAGCACCGACCTCAAAGTGGCTCACGCAGCCAGGGCCCACCAGGTGCGCCCACCAGGTCTCTGCCCGGCAGGCAGCAGACCCTCCTCGGTCAGCTGCTCCCCGGCCCGCCCCACAGTGAGTGGCCGGCTCAGCTAAGGTCTTCTGACTTGGTTTCCCAACACACCGCAGCCCAGGATGAAGCTACGGGTCCCAGGCCAGTAGCAGAAAGAAACGACTTGCCTCGACAAAGACAGGCACTGTGAAACATCTGATTTTTTAATTTCTCATGTGAAAGATTTGTTTTCATTTTATCAGTGAAATGGCACTAGTGACTTTCACCCAGATATGAAAACAGCTTCTCTTATTCGAAACACGGCAGCGGCGCTAGTCAGCAAGGCCAGACTCTACCTGCACGCAGAAAACCACAAGGGTCAGGCTCAACTCAAAAGTCAGACCAGACTACGGCGGGAGGAGCATCGCGGCCTTGACAGGGTGTCCTCAGACCTTAAAACCTTAACCTTGTCCACAACTCCCGGAGGCTGAGCTGTCTGGCCACAGGCTAACTGCTACATCATGCAGCAGACGGTGGTCACAGACGCATCACTCAACTGCCAAATACAGCCCCCAAAACAAATCTAATACAAAACGATCGTTTGTCTTCATCCCTAAGGCCCCGGTGTCTGTCTCCCCGCACCAGCTCAGCTTCTCCAGTAACTGCCCCAAGCCTTCTCTGAGGACCTCCACCTGCGTGGGAGGAAACCTGGGGGCCTCCCAGCCCTTCCACCCGGCCCAGGCCCTCCGGTCCCCACAAACCCTCACAGACCAGGGAAAATCCCAAAAAGCTCTTGCCGCGGGCAGACAGGAGTGCTTGCTCCTTTCCGCACGGCTCTGAACCTGGAAGCGCTGTGCTGCGTGAAGAAGCCAGGCCCTCTGCCCGCAGCCACGCAACGCTTCTGCAGAGAACAGCGCCACCCGCAGGAAGAGACAAGACTCGAAGCCGCGAGCGGGCCGGCGCCACCACGACCCGAGCCAGGCCGACTGGCTGACTCCGGGTGACTCCAGGCCCCAGGCCCCGCACAGGGCTGGAGGACCAGGCCCTCTGGGCTCGAGCCGCCAGGAGTTAGGTTTTCCGCCTCATGAAATGGGTCAGGTCTGAACTACACCTCAGCTTCGCCACGACTGGCAGCAGCTAGAGAGATAGAGGGGCAAGATGCTCCCTCCTCCTCTCAGGTTTCCAGCCCAGGCGGGCCCCTGGTGACTCAGGGGTGGGTAACCTACAGGGAAAACACTATAATGTAAAAGATATAAATAATAATAAATGTTTTTTTTTTAATCACGTCAAACTGCAGAGGGGCCTTTTCCCTGAGGCTATCCGGCCCTCCTCACTCAGGAGCCCTGGCAGAGGGCCCGCCCAAGTCAAAGCACCGCCCTCCACCCAGCCTCGCTGAGTTCCACTTCTACTTGAGGAAAGAACATGAAGCACGAAACGACAAACCACCTGTACAACTCATCGGCCCTAACGCAATCACAGCATTCACTATTCGGCTCAACACCAGACCAAATAATGTCAAACCCAAAGTGAGGGACCGTGCCGCGCCCACCCCTCAGGGCCCGCCACGCCAGGGCTATGTGCAAAGTCACCGCCCTCAATAACGCTGCTGTCGTCAAAACGCTGGCAAGGCAGCTAGCTGTCAGTCTCCTGTAACAGCTTCACTTATTTAAATTGCAGCCCACTGCCTTAGAAAACTCAAAGGTAAGGGCCTCCCTGGTGGTGCAGGGGTTAAGTCTCAGCACTATGAAGCTATTGGCAGCCACTGCAGCACAAGTTCGATCCCCGGCCAGGGAGCTTCCCACAGGGCGCAGCAGACCTCTCCTGCCTCCCTGGATTTTAGTGGCTCCACCTGTTCTGCTCCCCACTCTGTCTCTGGTGAATCCTCTCCCCCCACACCTCTGGCCTACACCCCAGCTCTTGTATGCATAAATAAATAAATCTTTAAAAAAATAAACTCAAAGGTAAATAAGATGCTGCAGGTAAGGAAAGAGAGAACTTGAGACAGGTAAGGAGGACTGGGGGATGGACCAGTTACGCTGGGGGGAGAGAAAAGGCCCGGGCAGGGGCGAGCGAGGACCCGGGAAGCAGGGCTGGACACTTGGCACCCCAGGGGACCTCCTGGGTCATCTGACCGCTCTATCCAGCTCAGCAGGACGAGGCCCATCACGGACAAAGGGCACAGAACAGAGGAGGCCACGCTCTCCAACCAAACAAGTGCAGTCGGTAACCACAGACACTCAGTCCCGTTAACGCCCGAGTCCCAGCGCTCCCGCCGTGCCTGCACAGTCGGGTCCGCAAGCCGCTCCCGAGGTGTGAGAGCAGTGGGCGCTGGGAAGGGGCGTGAGCACCCAGCACCCAGAGGCGACGGCCACCGACCCGAGCTAATCAGCCGCAGCTGCCCGACGTGGGTTTCCAGGACAGACGGTGCGTGAACACACAACACGGCGTGGGATCCAGGGAGGTGGTCTCCCCGGGTGGCTCTGCAAACATGTGCCTGGACAGAGGCTGCTCAGGGCCCCTAGACCCAGACAGAAACACTCTCCCGGGCACCAGCTAGGACTCGGGAAGTGACCACGCCACGCACACGAGACTGCAACAAGCCACCTTCCCCAGGGAGAGCCAGGTCTCTCCGTGGCAGAGAGAATGAGAGTGCGCAGGGCAGTGTGCCTGGAGTCAGGGATGCCTGCTCCAATTCGCTTGTTCAAACAGATGTGCAGTCACCAGAGAAGCAGCTCTTCGAGCAGAGGTGGGCAGCAGACGGCACTGCCCAGCTCCGTCCACGGGCCTGACAAGGCTGACACACCGGGAGCCATCAACAGGCCTCACGTCTTCATTCTCAACAGCAAAGTGCAAGGAGGCGGGCTCTGGAGCAGGTTCTAGGACAAGGACAGAAAAGGCCAAGAGCCTGCATCAGGGAGGAAAGGAACTCGGAAAAGACGCAAGGGCAGGGACACGCCAAAGACAGGCACCAACCCAACGGGCCTCCAACGCCGGCACTGGCGTCACCCGAGCGGCCAAACAGGCCTTCATGGCATTGCAGCTGAGTCACTGAAATAGGGACCACACCTACGCCACACGCAGTGATTAAAGAAGTAAGTGGGAGAGACGGGCACCTCTTCCTCGGCCCCACTAGGAAGCGCGTCCGCGGCGCTCACCAGGGGCGGGAGCCAAGCCCCTCCCCTCGGGGAGGCGCAGTGACCTGCGTCTCGTCTCGTGGAGAAGACACCACCTTCCCCATGTGACCAGGTTAGCACGGGGGCAAGGAGTCGAGGTGCACAGTGACCTGACGAGGTGCAACCAGAAGGGCACCCCTCTGTGGACCAGTCCCCAAAACCTCATCACCCATAACCTGTTTAATCCCACGAAAACCTCGAATCAACCAAACTGAAGGACACTGACTCAAAACACCTGACCAGTGCTCCTCAAAACTGAGGCCAGAAAAACAAGGAAAGAACGAGAAGCCGTCCCAGCGCCCAGCGCCCCGGCGAGGTGCCGCCCTGGCGGACGAGGCCCCGTCGCCGGAAACCGCAGGCTCCAGACGGCCCCAGCTCGGGATGTGAGAGCCCAACGGCGGCTTCTATCCCGACAAATACACCAGCTGCAGAAATTTAAAATTATTGCAAAGTATTTTACTTTAAGAAAATTAAGTCACACAGCAACTGAACGTAACTAAAGACACTCATTTCTAAAAATGACATCCGCTTTAAACGAAAAACAGAATAGAAAGGTATAGAAAACGTTAAAATGCTATACAAAACATTAACAGAAAATATACACAAAGATGATGAGATCTATTCAAAAACACGAAGCTAGAGAAACCCAGGTAGTCATTTCGACAGCCCGTACTTTCATATATCTTAATTTCAAGGGAATCTGAGGGGAAAAAAACCCCACACGCAATTCTATTTTTAAATTGAGACAACATTACTGAACTATTTACAAGGAAGGAAAAGATCTCCACGAGCTGACGAGAGCATCTACTTGATGAGGCGCTGCAAGGCTCCCCGGCTGCGCTGACAGAGGTCAAGAGCCTGAGCCCAGGCGAGGGCCGCTGACACACGTGCTGGTCACTCAGGCCAGAAGGGCCCACGTAGGTCCACGCCCCTGTGTGTGAGATGGAGAGACGCCTGCCTTCGCCCCGGCCGGAGACCTCAGTCTGAAGCACCAACGCAGAAAAGAGCATTTGAGTTAGCTGTTTGAATGGAGAAGTGTTAATATACATTCATTTGACAACTATTATTGAGCATCTAATTAATACATGCTAGGTACTATTAAAACTGAAGACTTAGCAATTAGCAGAACAGACAAAAATCTGTGAGCACGAATAACTTGGATGGAAGCGATCAAAAACTAAGTCAAATATTTAGCACGTAAGACGGTGTTAACAGCTCTGGGGGAGAGGTACGAGCAGGGAGGGTGGACTCAGTCAGTGGCAAACAAGGGCACCTGGGTGAGCCTGGCACCAGTCGGTGGCAAGGCCAGGGACGCAGGCCCACCACACTGCGCGTGCCCAACTATTTTTTTTTTAAGATTTATTTATTTATGCTTACAAGCTGGGGTACAGGCCAGAACGTGGGGAGGCGAGAGAGTTCACCAGAGACAGAGTGGGGAACAGCACAGGCAGATCAATGGAAATAACTGCTGAGGGGAGCCGCGGGCAGGCAGGAGAGGTCTGCTGCACCCTGTGGGACTCTCCCGGGTTGGGTGTCGAACTCGCGTCGCCGCTGCGCAGCGTTTAAATGCTGCGCCACCAGGGAGGCCCCACGTGCCCAACTATTAATAGCAAACCCAGGAGTAAAGCATTTCCTAGTAAAGATCCCAAGAATAACTGGAGTAAATACCCCTGGAGTGCAGGTTTCTGTGACGACACAGTGCTTGGGTGACTGACACAGCTTTCCAGAATCTTCAGCTGGCATTCAAGGGTTGTGAGCTGCTATTGTCAGATTAACTGCAAATAAAGACTAAAAGATAATGTGACCTTATAAGTCATTTGTGTGCAAACAGCCATTCTGTGCTGGCTCTAGTAAGCCAGATCAGAGAATCAGATTGATCATAAAACTGGCCCTGAGGCTGTGTCCTCCTAATAAGCTCTAGAGCCAGCTATTCGATTTTAACAAAACAGCATCATTAAATGCATTAATGATTTAATTGTATTTACTCTGTAACTCTGGTTTTGCCACAAGTTTATATGTCTATACACTTTTAGGGAAACATATTAATAAAATTAAAGCCACGTCAACCCTGGGGTTCAATTCAATGCTCTACTTTGAAAAGCACCAATCAAAAGGCGCTGGAGTGAAGTCATTCTGGAACGAGCGACTAGGGCTCCAGCCGGGCCGGGAGTGTGGTGGAGACGCTCTTAGGACTGAGAACCCGGGTGTAGTCACAGAAGAGACAGACCAGAGGATGAAGGGGACACAGGCAAACCACGCTGGTAAAGAACTTGAAACTTCGGATACAAACTGAGACAATGGCGATCACAGAGCTGTGACTGGCAGGGACACACAGACCAGGCAGGACGCTCAAAGAAAACACTACACGCCGTTCTTGAGCATTTGGTCTCAGGCCCTTTTATTTAATGGCTGTATCTATTGACATTTTTAGCATATTGGAAATTAAAAACAGAAATTTTTAAAACATCAGTTCATTTAAAAATAAATCCATTGTTCCTCCCTGGTGGCAAGTGGTTGGTCTCAGCGCTATCAAGCTATCTCCAGCCAATGCAGCACGAGTTCAATCTCCAGCCAGGGAGCTTCCCACAGGGTGCAGCAGACCTCTCCTGTCTCCCCACTGCTCCCCTCAGCAGTGGATTTCAGTAGATCCGCCTGTTCTGCTCCCCACTCTGTCTCTGGGGAATCCTCTCACCCTCCACACCTCTGGCCTGCACCCCAGTTCTTGTATGCATAAACAAAAACAAACCTTTAATAAGTCTATTACATGTTTCCATAATTAACATTTTATTTTTAAAACTACCTTTCTTAAAAAGGGGGCACTATTTTACATTGCTGCCAATTTAATACCCGGCTTTGGTTTTTTTTTTAACTACCTAATAAAAGAGAGCTGGATTCTCATCTGTTTCTGCAGTTGTCTATTGTTCGGTTGAAGAAAATACAGCCCCAATCAGAGTAGTTAGCTGGAAAAGAGTATCTGAATACTCCTGGCCCTCAAGCTTTGATGCTACACGAAGCCTGTCCACGAGAAGAGGCCAAGGCACCCGCGAGCCGGCCTGAGCGCTGCTCTGCGCCCAGTCTCCGGCAGTCCTCGCACCCCTGGAAGCGCAGCCACCATGTGGAATCTGAAACTGCGTCAAGGAACTTTTCCTGCTCTGCTACCTTAAAATGCAACCGTACAGAATGGCTCTTACACCGGAGTGATTCCGTAACAGCATCACTCCTCACTTGAAAAATACCAGTTCACTAAGTTAAGGCAGACCTTCCAGAACTAGTCATATCTCAAGAAATCGTACTTGATAACCCACTAACCTCATCAGAAAGACCTTATTTACTGGAAAGCCATTGAGTTTTGTTACAGGTACAAGCTTTCCAAAACTCCTGATTTCTGCTTTAGGATCACCACAGCAAATACAGCCAGTTGTTTTCCTAAAGTGACAGGCTCACTTTGCTGAAAAATGTTCAAATACCCAAGTCCAAATAAAGCCAGTATGTCCCGTCACCCCCCTCCTTTCAAGGAAAGCGGTGTTCCCGGGGCCACGGTGGGGGGGAGGGGGGGCGGCCTTCACCTGGCACGCGCCCATCTTGTTGCGCAGACACAACCGTGCGTGCCCTCAGGATCGGAGTTCATAAAATTCACGACTTTTATTACCATCAAGGACACTCTTACATAAAATTAACCTTTTTTACACTCCAAATGCTAAGATGCCAGCAATTTTTATCCACAACGGCTGCGTGTGTCAACACGGTAGAGAAGGTCACTAACACCCGAGTCAGCTCTGCAACAGCTTCAGACTCCCAGACCCTCGTCCAGGCCCCGCTGAGAGCGGCTGAAGCCCATGCGCACAGACAGGAATGAGAAGTCACAACCCCCACCTTCCCCCTCCTCGCAGACAGCCCCCAACAGGCAGGACATTCAAATACTTCTACAAGACATATTTTGTAGGAATTAAAGCCTAAAACACCACTTACAACTAAAAAAAAAAAAAAAGCAAACAAAAATCTATGTGAATATTTAATGAGGGAAACTCCTAAAATTGTCAAACTACAGCATCCAAGTCAGTTTGCCCAACATCTGTGCCCGACTGAGACTGACATCGAAGTGTCGGGTCTCGTGCTGCACGCGCCACTCTACGACAGCTCCCGGGTCAGCGGCACTTCTGACCCTCCTGCTCCCCGAAACAACCACATCCTACCAACCGGCTCCCCAAGAGGATACTTCACTCTACCCCCATGAAAGAGAGGGAAAGCCTGGCTGCAGGGACCTTCGTGCCTCTACTTTGACTGTGAAAAGAGAGGACAGAAATACAGGCGTTGGCTGCTGCAGGACCCAAACATTCCCAACTTGCAACACACTAGTGACCCCGAGTCTGATGGATGTGGGAAAGCCGGGAACAGAAGCATTGTCACCCCGTGCGTAAGAATTTAGGAGCTGATGAAAGCACTAAATCTGGGGAGGGACCGAGCGAAAGACAGGCCAGCGTCTCCTGGACGACGCCAGTGCCGTGGCCCGCAGGCTGCCAGGGCTCCCGGGACACAAGTGCGCGGGTGCGCCGCGCTGCTGACGGGACACGGTTCTCGCCAGTCCTGGCTTAGCGCGCAGGGGGCACAGGGACAGTGATGTGAGCATCACAGCTGCAAGACAGAAAAGATTCAGCCGATGAGACATAAACATGGACCAAAAACTAAAACCGTGAGAGCCTCGTGGAAATTCAAGGATGAGCCACGAGATACACACTATCCCTTCAACACACCACCTGCTGAAGCACTAAGAATGAAAAGGCAGGGTAAGCCTGGTGCCCTTCTAGTCCTGTCGCTTTCCTTCTAGAAAGCCAACGTTAAATCCTGCATCTCAAACAAGCCCACTCGTAACAGTCGCTGAGTAAGATGTTAAGAGGAACTCAAATGCCACCCCAGCGGCGCCGCTCCCTCCCAGGGTGATTCCAGCCCCGCAAACCAACAAGTCTGCTCAGCAGACCGGTGACCTGTTCTCACCACAGGAAGGACAGGCTGGGCTGGCCCCAAGAAGCGGGTTCTGATGATATGGCATCTTTGTAGCAACTTCCATGGTAATTTTGATGACATGCTGTTACCTTGTACACCAACCCTCAACATTCTGAAGATCGAATCATAAAATGGACTGAGGAGCTCAAACTACAAACCCTGAAGCATTTACAGGACCTCAGAACTCCAGGCACCCTCCAGACAAGTAGCTATCAGCTGGTAGCCAGTGCCTGAATGCTATGTGCACCACAGGGAGCTAAAAAGCACCATTTCTTCAGCCACTGGACCTACAGACCTGCCCACACCAAGGCGAAGACCCTTAGAAACTCCTTTGGCTCCTCTGGACCCTGAAGCTCATTTTCTTACCAAAAAAAAGTAGTGTCAGGATAAGATGGAAAAGCCGGGGCAGGTAGGCGCTACAGACATCTATTATTTCCCATACTTAAGCACCCTGCTGAGGGCCTAGAAAACTTCAAAGCCTTCAATTATTATTTACATTGATGGTTACCTTTCAGTATTTGTTCTACCACACACACTGTCTACTGAGTTATCGTATTACTAGAACATCACTAATCACCAATATTTAAGGCCTGAGAAAATACATTTTGGGGTCTCAAAATACCTACAGGAAAGCTACAAAAACTGACCGACTACAAGGAAACCAGTTGTATAACCTCTGCGGTTATGTCTCTGCAATTTTCAGACCAACACTGAGACTTTCAGGTAGGAGAAAGTGCTCCAGTTCCAGCACACCCACGTGTGAAAAGAAGAAACAGGCCAGAGGAGTGCCTGCCACGGGGGACATCCCACTCAGGGGGCTGGAGAAGACGGGGCGCTTGGTGGCCAAGGTCTAATAGCTGATATTTTTTTAAAGATGCATTTATTTAAGCATACATGAACTGGGGTGTAGGCCAGAGGTGTGGGGTGGTGAGAGGATTTACCAGAGACAGAGTGGGGAGCAGAACAGATCTACTGAAATCCACTGCTGAGGGGAGCAGCGGGGAGACAGGAGAGGTCTGTTCTGCCCTGTGGGAATCTCCCTGGCTGGGGATTGAACTCGTGCTGCATCGGCTGCGGACAGCTTCAGGGGCCGAGTCTCAACCCACTGTGTCACCAGGGAGGCCTAACAGCTAGTATTTTCATTGGTGCAGAAAGTCCCCTTCTAGGTTAAGGAGGAGGCACCCAATAAATATTTGGAGAAACTTCCTTTGTCTAGAAAATGTATATGGCACAGCAAGCTGTTCAGTTTGATGCTACTAGTGGGTAACTAGTAACAGCAAAGAGTAGAGAAAAGCTGTTTTATTTAAGCACAGGAGTAAATTCTATAGGAAGCTCTGCAAAGTATGAATCTGCCAACACAGATCTGTGTAAAGAGAAACTCCACCACTTTTGTTTCCATTACACACAATTCCGTGAACAGAACTGCACTTCTGACACTGTGGTCGCCAAATGCGTGGAGGTTTTCCCCACACCCAACAACTCTGCCACAACAACCGAGCGCGCGCCAGTTCAGCTCCCTTCCGACGCTGCCCACCTGGCAGCAGATCCCACAGGGCACGGGTGTCAGCTCCACAAGACGGCCTGCCCCTCCCTTGCCCCTCCAAAAGCCAGCGACAAAGCCAGGCAAGGGCCTGTGCCTCTGCCTCACAGCCTGAAATCAGCGGTTCCCCTGACTCCCTCCTTCCTAGGGTTTAACTTGCTAAAACAGCTCACAGAACTCAGGAAAGTTCCTTTACTCTACTACCTGGCAATCACGAAAGGAGGCAACGCAGGAGCAGCCAGAAGAGGTGCAGACGGCAAAGCATGAGGGAGGGTGTGGGGTTCCCCTGCCCTCTCGGGGCCCCGAACTCAGCACCACTGTCTCCAAATCTCCAGGGTTTCAACAACCCCCACCCCCATCCTCTTCAGGTTTTGGAGGCTTCGTTACAGTGATGAAGACACAGTCTTTGTGACGGCTCCATCTACAGCCCTCCTCCCCTCCTCCCCTTATTAGGCTGGTTACCCTGGAAACCAGTCCCCATTCTTAGGGGCTTCCCAGAAGTCATCTCATTAACATAAACTCAGGTGTGGCTGAAAGGGGTCTGTTATAAATAAAGACACCTTTATCATTCCAATCACTTAGAAAGTTCCAAGGTTTCAAGACCTCTGGGCCACCAAAAAAAAAAAAAAAAAAAAAAGGGATTAAGACCAAATGAGGAATATGGTATTCCTTGTTATAAGTTACAGTATCCCTACTTGGCTGTTTGCAAAGGCTATCTCATCAGATACGTTTCAGTTCTAAAAAGCTTTCGTTGCTGTCCTACCGCTAACGCAGGCACAAAGGAGAAAAATAAGCTTAAACAGCATCGGATATTTTATGAATTGACCAATAAAAGAATTGGAGGGAAATGCATATGATTCAATTAAATACCAGCTGGGGAGCCTCACAATTACCTGTGATATCAAGTGATGGCGTGATATGAAATCAAGCCCAACTTCTCAACCTCTCCAGGAAAACAGCTCCGAGCAGGCGGCAGAAACCACCCACCACGTGAAGCAAGGAGGCAGGAAGCGACTCTCGAAGGGGCCTGGTCCTACGGGCTGTGTAAGTCTAGGCAAGCCACTCACCACCACACCCTGCCTGTTCTTCAAACGGAGGCGCCTCCTTAAAGGCAGATCCTCAATAATTAGAAGTTGTTCCGCCAGGAGCAGGAGGCCCACAAAAGCTGCTTGCCCAGGAGACAGGCCGTCTGCACGGAGCCGCGCCCACCCAGCGGCCAGCTACCCAGCGGCCAGCTACCCAGCGGCCAGCAGGAGGTCGCCCTTTGCAGTCTTCTCCTGACAGGACGCCCAGGGCTCTGCATCTTGGGCAGACCTTCTCCAAAGAACGTGAAATCACTTACAGGGCAGAGCGAGACAGCTCGATCTTTCCTTCCTCCTCCAAGCCTGGCCAAGTAACATTTCTGTCATTTAAAAAGTCCTTACTGTGATGCTCTAGAAGGGCATTTTCCAGCCTTTTCTGACCCATAAAGACTTCATGGTAACACAGTACCTGCTAGAGGTTTGAGAAACAATTTTGGAACTTTTGTTTGCACTAGTAAGCGATTCAAATAAACATTTGAGGCCAGAATTTTATAAAAAGGATCCCCATCGCTGCAGCACACTGTTAAAAATTACAATCACATCTTAACACAATCCTCCATAATATTCAAAAGGAGACAACACTTTCCCCCTTCAACAAATAATGAGTGGTTTGTTTTTAAATCATTAAAATGCACGATTTTCAACAAATGCCAAGAGCAGCGTGCGTGGCCTCAACACGGCGGCGTGTGCCTCAGGCGCGGCCTCGGTGACGGCGCCACAGCAGGTGCCACTACACCTGCACCAGAACACAGTGGGGTTTCACAACAGGCTGTGGCATTAAAAACAGAGAAAAGCTGCTTTTAGTGATGAACTTCTTCCACTGCTTAAAGAATATTAAATGTTTATGTTTTGCTCAGAAAGCACTTGTCAATCGGTGTTGAGCATCAAAAGCCAAGGCTCTAAAATGGATGAAAGTCACGGTGCTTTGTCTTTTTGACACCTTCTTTGTTTTTGACTTACTATTACTGGAGACATCCTGAGAGGCTCTGTATGGATTTAGCAAATATGAATGCAACTGAAAAATAAAGATCATCCTGAGCTAAGTTTGCAGAATCATTTTTTATGCGCCCCATTTTTTTCCAGAGTTGCTCGAGCTGTTGACTTTAATCGACAGTAAATCACGAACAGACCGTAAGTTAAAATTCTGAACAGCAGCTGACAATACGAAGTCCTGCTCACCCGCGCCTGGCACAGGGTGGTCGCACAAACGCACCCACAGCTCTTGAAGGCTCTGCTTTGGAGGGAGGGGTTGATCAAATTCACAAATATTTTACTTCACAAATACTTACAGAACCCTTTCCCACCAATATTTACCAGAGTAAAAACGAGCCTAAAATGAAAGGAAGCACCAGCACTGCTGCGCGGTTGGGAGCTAGAGGGGCAGACTGGGTGCCTTAAGAGGCGAAAGGTGGGGAAGGTGCCTCAGAAAGGGGAGAGGGGTGGAGGGGTGATATTCAGCAGAGTCGAGAGTCATGGGGAGGGGAGACAGAACCGCCCCCCTCAAACGGCCACCACAAAACTTCAGCCTCATGGTACCCGGCACTGGGGCTCGGGAAAAGTCGGACGGTTTCTTACAAAGCTAAACCAGGATCTGCCGCGCGACCCAGCAATCCCACTAAGCTGCCAGGACACCAGAGAAATGGGCCCACAACAGACGAACAAAGTGGCCAGTTTTATTACTAACAGCGACACCCACACAGCCCTGCGTCCACCAGCAGGCAAGGGGACAAAAACCCTAACTCAGACAACGGAACACCCCTCCAAAACCAGGGGAACAGCAACACCGGGGAACACTGACAGGCGCGCTGGCCACACACACACACACACACACACACACACACACACACACACACACACACACGGCACAACCCTGACACGTCTCCCGGGCAGGAAAGCCCACTTGGCCACGGGCAGAGGGAGCGGGCAGCGAGGCTCCCAGGCAACCTTCGGTCTGGACCGAGGTGGCAGCTGCACAGGTTTTTATGTGTGTCCAAAGTCTTCCAACCATCCCTTCATGCGTGTGCATTTTTCTGTATATAAATTACGTCAGTAAGTTGATTTTTGACTAAAAACCGGTATCGTTCCAAAAAGCAATCTGACATCTACCCAAACTTGAACTGCATAATCTTGAAGGCAGCTCTCCCCACACAAAGCTGTCACACAAACGCTCCGGGACACGTAAGCTGTCCATTTCCCTCGAGGAGAGAACACAATGTCCACCGCAGAGCACTGGCTGCGGAGGACACACTCAAACTAAAACACTCCGTATTCTCCTCACAAAACGGCCAGACAGCCGGCGCAGGGAGCAGCGAGCGCTTTCCGCAAGGCCACATGGCGGGCGCTGCAGGCTTGGCCGGCCACGTCGAGCCTCTTCGCTTATTCTCTTTTGGGTTTTTGGTTGTTGCTTTACAACTGCTTAAGAAGTGCTAAAATAACTGAATTCCTGAACCTTACAGAAATGTTTAAAAGCCCAGCCTGAAAGTCTGGGTTTTGAAACCAAAGTGCTCCAGTGCACTTTGCTGAGTCTGCCAATAACCGGTTGTTGCGACGTCTCTGGGTCTCGTGTCATTCGGTATCTACAGAAAACAAGTGAAAGCACTTCGGGCCAGGCAGAGCGAGCTCTGAAGAGATACCGGCTAATTCTTAACAAAGCAGATCTCTGTCAAACCTAAAGAAGTTGTCAGAACGAAATAGCTCAACCCTCTTTTAGCTAAAATACATGCATAAAACATATTCAAAAATGGATGCGCTGGAAAGTTTGGGAAGAACATACACCAAACTCTTATGGGGGAGGGGCTGGGGTGACAGGGATTACGGAAGCTTTTACTTCGTGGGCAAACATCTAAATTGTGCCAGCATTTTAAACTGAACACATAACACTCGGCCGGTGTGTCCGTCCACGAACACGAAAGCACATCGACTCTGAAGCAGGAGCGGCGCAGTCACTGGAAGGCGCGTGATGCGCGCGGCGCCAGGTGTAGTTCTGAGGGCTTCCCCTGCATCCGTTCACTCAATCCCCCACAACCAGGTGGGGTGACACTGTCTCCATCACCACCAATGTACAGGAAGGGAAACAGACACCCAGGACCCGAACTGGCTGCTCCAGAACCAGAACCCGAGCAAAGCACCTGCGACGCTCACACGCCGAAGACGCCGGCACCACAGACACACACTGCTCACACCGCCGCAGGCTGGCTGGGACAGACCTCCTCAAACAGCTCTCAGTCGGTCCGGGGCATCAAAGCACTCGTCCCACAAAACTAGTCATGTGCTTCTAAGTATAGCTTTCTCATTCAAATAAACTCATTTTCTTGGAACCCACCTGTCTTTAGTTACCCAGGAGAGAGGTAGATGACAGGGAGCAGATGATGCGGCCCCCACAAAATGCAGGTTTGGATCCCGACTGTACAGCCCTAGCTGGAGACTCGGGTGCACCCAGACTACCCTCCTCTTGGCCTGACGCAAAGGCTTCCCAGGTGTGCTTTGTTGTTCTTGTATTGTAAAATATACGTGAACATAAAAGTTCCCATTTTAACGACTTTTAAGTGTGCAATTCATGGCCTAAGTACATTCAAAATGTTCAACCATCACCCAGACCTTAAGCACATCCATCATCCCCACAGAAACTCTGCACCCACTAAACAATAGCCCCTCACTCCCTCCCCAGCCTCAGGTCCTATTCCACATCTGCCTCTAGGACTGGCCTACTCTAGGTATCCCCCCATAAGTGGAATCACACGGCTTTTTTTTTTTTCCTTTAGGGTCCTGCTTATCTCACTGCACTGGTTTTCAAGGCCCATCCATGTAGCAAGTATGGATTCTCGTTCCTTTATTTTTTTTTAAAGATTTATTTATTTATGCATACAAGCTGGGACGTAGGCCGGAGGTGTGGGTGGTGAGAGGGTTCACCAGAGACAGTGGAGAGCAGAACAGGCAGATCAGAAGTCCACTGCTGAGGGGAGCAGCGGGCGAGGCAGGAGAGGTCTGCTGCGCCATGTGGGAATCTCCCTGGCCAGGCATTGAACTCATGCTGCAGTGGCTCTGGACAGCTTCATAGTGCTGCACTTAACCCGTTGCGCCACCAGGGACGCCCAGATTCTCGTTCCTTTGAAGGTTGAGTAAAACTTGGGCCTCCCTGGTGGCACAGAGGTTAAGCGCTGCGCTGTGGAGCTGTCGCGATCAGACCTCTCCTGCCTCACCAGCTGCTCCCCTCAGCAGTGTATTTCTGATCTACCTGTTCTGCTACCCGCTCTGTCTCTGGTGAAACCTCTCGCCGCCCCACAACCTCTGGCCTGTACCCCAGCTTGTATGTATAAATAAAAAATAAATCTTTAAAAAAAAAAAAAAGGCAGTGTATTTCTGATCTGCCTGTTCTGCTCCCCGCTCTGTCTCTGGTAACCCTCTCGCCACCCCACACCTCTGGTCTGTACCCCAGCTTGTATGTATAAATAAATAAATCTTTAAAACAAAAAAAGGCTGAGTAAAACTCCACTGTGCATGTACACCAGGTCTCTCCTGATGGACTGTGGAAGGAGGTTAGAAGAATTAAAAACAAGGTATCCATGACTGTTACCACAAGGAAAAACAAATGAGTAAAGCATCCAGCAAGTAGCAGGCACCGTAACATTAAGGTCTTTTTTTCCACTTTCTTTGGTCTCATTTCTGCACCAAGGAGTGGTGCAGAGGCAAGACAGAGGGGGCGGGGCGACCATCTTAGAATTTAACAGTCCCCCTTTAGAGACGCCAGGGGGTCCACTGAGCTTTTAAACAGTCCTGCCGGTTTAAAAGGACAGTGAGGAGTAAGTAACCCCAGTAAGCCACCTCCATTACACTGGCCCTACCTCCTCCAGTTCTACCCTAAAAACCTACATCCAATTATTCTACTAAAGAGCACATCAGTGGGAACTAGATACCTTTCCGATGAAAAGATGGACTACTCTCTCTAACGTTTCCCCTTCTTACGTTTTTTATACAAGAATCATCAATATTGACATCAAATCAAATCTCGCAGCTACTACAAGCCAGGTATCAAGATGATTCATCAAGCTCCTCTCCACCTGCTAGAAATGCCAAACACGAATACCGATAGCAGCAGCTAAGCCATAGCCAGTTTTCAGTACCTGAGAGTGTTAAACTGGGACACTCATTGACACTTATTTTTCTTTGTAATCACTTCCTTTCAAAGAAGGAGAAAAACACCTTCTGAAGTCGCTTGTGGTGAAAATATTACTATATTTTGTTTGCTTTGCAAATTCTTTTCTCAAATCATACCCCCTACACTTCACAGTGCCTTCATTTATTCAACTATTAAGTCCCCATTCTCCAGCCACCTACCAGCTGGTGGGCTGGGTAGACAAAGAAAAATGAGAGGCAGCTCCTGCCTCGAGGCACCTGAGGCTTGCAGGAGGCAGGGCTGAACAGGGCTCACAGCACAACCTGATCCGTGCTGTGGTGAAAGCACCACCGGCCCGGGGCCAGGAGTGAGGAAGCTCCAGAGGAGGTAAAGCGGATCCTCTGACCAAGAACCCTTCTCAGAGTTGAAGGAATTAGTCCTCTCCACTCCCCCTCTCCTCCCAGCAAAAGATTTCAAAAATGTCTTCATCCCATGCACTGCATAAAACGCTTGCTGGTAAATCTTCTAACTGACCCCTCACCCCCACCGCCAGAACTCATATATCCGAGGAGGAATCCTCTTCGCTGCTGGTCTTTGAAAAGCAGCAGATAAACTTTCTTCATCAGTGTTTATGTCGGCCAATAGAGAAATTAATTCACACCCCTTGAGCACGCCTGCTCGGAGGGAAAAGACCCTGAGAAACCTCAGTGTGACCTAGAGAAGTGCACTGAAAATTTTTAAATAGCAACGCAAAGACAATCACAGGGAGGCAGAGAAAGCAAAGCTGGTATAAGAGTACTACAACTTTTTCTACCCTCACTACACCAAATCAACAAGTGTTTTTTCAATCCCTTCTTAAACTAAGTACATTCCCATACACTTATTTTAAACAAATTTTTAAACCAATCTCCCCAGAACTTTTTTTTAGATCTTGTGGCAAATACAAAGACAGTAATTATCAAATACATAATATACAAGAAGGGAAAAGTTAGAATTTATCCTAAACAATACAAATTTCTGCCAAAACCTACATAACTAGCTGATCTCATACAATGGGGGAGACTGCCAGCAGGCCCTTTAACACACAATTCTCAGCAGCACGGTGAGGGGCACATTATTTCACCACCGTAACACTCAGGGCAGCACCTGGGACATCTGTCCGTCCCGTCCACCATCCCCGGCACTGTGTGAAACGAACAACCGGACACTGCGTCTTCTGTCTCCATTTTCAGGAGCCCCTAAGACAGGGGCAAACCTGTTCCTAAATGCCTTCCTTTGAATATACTCACTTTCCATGAAAACTGAAATTTTAAATGCACTTTTCCTAGGCACTTCCAGGACCTCACATCACCTTCCCGAAAACGTCTCCAAAAAGAGAACAGGATTCTTTGTATTTAGGACTCAAGTGCCATCTAGTCCTAACTTGAGAAACTATGAAAAAGGAAATCAAAGTATATCTTTACTACTTTCATTGCCTTGCAAATAAAATCACCAATGCACCAGTTAGGGTGACATACCTGCTCTACATTTTCTTCCTAACTATGAGTTGCTAATGTTCATGAATGACAGAGTAATGAAAAACAACTCTAAAACCCCTAGAAGCATCCATTACATTCAACGGTGCCAGCATTGCTGGTTTTGAAAGGTCTTTAGTATCTTTTTTGTGACATTAAAATGCCAAAAAATGAAGATTCTGAAAGCTAGAAAGTAGCCGTGGTAGTAAAACATTTTGAAACACCAAGATAGGTTTTCCTTTCCCTCCAAATATAAATTTTAAAGCTCCTGGGCCATAAACAAAGGAAGTTTTACTGGAAGTGGACAGCACACACTCCATTTCTTAGGCAACAACAACATTCTGCATCGAGTCTTTTCTGATTCACCAGAGCCACTGGTGAATCAGCCAATTAATGAGAGACTGCTAACCATATCTTCTAAACACACATTTGTCATGAGCATTTTATTTTGATCAACTATTTCTACCAGCCCGCTCAACCCCTAGAGAGGTGGGGAACAATCGCTTCCCCGGCACCTGTCGCCATTCTCAGCTGGATCACATAAGTTGGCCAAAACAGCTTCAAATTTTTTTTTAAGATTATGATTCTTTAGAGGGAACTCACTGGGCGCGAGTTCACCAAGTTTGCTCCTCGGATCCTCCCTTCTGCAAAAAGTGACCCCGCGCGGGGCAGACTTGGGGCGGGGGTCACACCAGGCCAGGGGGCCTGCCCAAGGCACAAAGCCCACCCGGGGGGAACGGCTCAAACCTCCCCCCAACTTGCACGCGAGCCGGACCAGCAGGCGAGGCGGCGCGGGAGCGCCTCGACCCAGCGGCGACCAACACCGGGTCTGGGGGCGCCCGAAGGGGGTGGTGGGCGCGCGGCCCCCGGCGCCCCAAGCCGCGCGCCCCGCCGCGCCCGCCCGCTGTCAGCCCCGGGGTCGTGGCCCCTTCCCCGCGCCGCGCTCCCCCGAGACCCGGCCGTCCTTTGTCTGAGTCGCACTCGGCGGCGAGGTCCCAGCAACTTGTGCGCGTCCCGTCCCCCGGCGCTCCCGCCGGCCGCCCACACAAAGGCCACTCGGGCCCCCGCGGCCCGCCCGCCCCGCGCCCCCCGGCGCCCCCCGCCCACCCGGCGCCCGGGCGTGGCGGCCGCGCCGGGCACCCCCGCGCGCCCCCCGCCCGGGCTCTCCGGGGTCCCGTCGCGCCGGCGCGCAGGCCGGGGGCGCCTGGCCGGCGCGGACCCCGGACCCCCTTCCGGGGGGCCTCCCCTCACCCCGCCTGCCAAAGCGGCGCCCCGGGAGAGCCCGCGCCGGCGACACCCGGACGGGCAGAGCGGCGCGGGGACGTCCGGGTGCCGCCGCCCCTCGCGGGCTCCGGAGCCCCGCCTGCCCGCCGGCCGCCAGCGGCGCGTTACCTGCGCCCCGCGCCCCAGCCCGCGTCGCTCCCGCGCGCCGCCGCCGCCGCCGCCGGGGCTCCGCCGCCTTCTGCGTCCCAGTGGGTGTCGGACGCTCCCGGACCGAGCGCCAAACCCGGCAGCCCAATCGCCATCGCTTTTATTTGGCCCCCCCAGTGCCACCAAGCGCCGCCCCGATTGGCGGGACGCGCGGCGCCGCCGTCCAATCACAGGGCCCGCGGGGCGCGGAGCGCCGAGCCCGCCCCACGCCGAGGCGCCCCCGGGACCAGGCCGGGCCGGCGGCGCGTGCGCGCGGGCGCGGGGAAGCCGGCCGCGGGCCGAGCCGAGCGCCCGCTCTTTGTTCTTGAGCCGAGCGCACGGCGCCTCGGGAGGGCGGCGGGCCGGCGGCGGGGTGCGGGCGGGCCGGCGGCGGGGTGCGGGCCGCGGCGGGGCGGCTCGGCCGGGGTGGCGGGAAGCGGCCGAGGGCGGGACGGCGCGCGCGGGCTTGGCGGGAACCGCCGCCTCTGAGTTCCCGGGCCGGAGGGGCGGGGCGGCGCCGAAAGCCAAGTTTGAACCAGTTCAAAACTCGGGGGTGGTAACGGTTTCAACCGCCGCGCTCCCGCCCCGCGCGCCGAGCGAGGCCCGGACGCGCCCCGCGACCCCGGCCCCAGCCCGCGGGGTCGGGGGGCCGCGGAGACCCGCCCGCTGGCTCCTCGAGCCGCGGCGCCGGTCGCCTCAGACCCGGGAAGGCGCGGCGGTCGCTCTCGCACTCGGCGCCCGAACGCCGCGTTCCGACCCTTCTGGGTCGCGGTTCCGAACACGCGTCCACGCTCAAAACGCTGGTCCGGGCAGGGCGGCCCCCCGGCCCCAGCCTGACGCCCCTGCGAAGGGCGAGGGTGGCTGCAGCAGGCTCGATGACTTGAAAAATGAGCGTGGGGTAAACCTGTCTGCACCCAGGGGCATCAGGCATGTGCTGCTTAGGGCACGATCTCCCCGTTTGCTTTCTCTGGCGTGAAGTTAAGGTCATTCTCAAATTAATACGTAGAGAGCAAAGTGACGACTCCACCGTGCAAAGTGGGTTGTGTGTTGAGACTGGGGAGACATGGGCAACTATGAAATGTTGGCATAGAAACAAAGAAATTGTGTGGGGTTTTGTTTTTTTCCATCTTTAATTACGTTCTCAAATGACAAGCTTTTTCATGACTATTTCTTGATTGAATGGTTTAAGCCATAGTTGTCCCACTTTTCCTAAATCACCGCTCCAGTTCTCACGTCCAGTCCAAATGAGTTGGTTGCTGGACATGTATGTGGAAGAGACCCAAAGGATTCAGAGAGGAAACGGCGCTCAAGTACAAGTGCAAGTCTGAATACGTGTTTAGAGAACAAAAAAGGTTATTGGATCTGAGATGTGACAATAAAATGTCACATTTCATCTGCTGTACCCCTAAACCATGCATTCATTCATTTTCAATGGTAAAGGGCTGCCAGCAAGACTGGTAGTTTAGTTACTTCTTTAACCAGCTATTTAAACCTCAAAAGTTAACTACTCCTTCAGTTGCTTCTCAAATTACTGTTGTTGTGCTTTGTGTTAAATCTTAAAACTGGGCATTTTTTGAAAGAAATCACATCAAATTTTCAGAAAGCAAATCAAAATATAGACAGTGTAAAATTTATCAATTGCTAAGGCATTTAGAATCAAGGAATGATGCTGGATCAAGATGTCAAAAAAGAAATAGCAAATCGCAGAACGGGACATTTTAGCTTGCCCCTGGAGAGAGCACAAGGTCACACGAGATGGAAAAGAGTAACTGGGAGAGGGGCTTGTATAGAACAAAAGCCGAGTTTTCCAGATGGGAGAGTGGTGAGCAGATTAGAAAACTGGCGGGCCCACTAAATGTGAGACTGTGATGTGATACATACGTATTGATAAGTTTAATGCTGGGACTAATTAGGAAGTTAGTAAGGATGTCACCGCTCACCCCACTGTCTTAATTCAGTAACACAATTCAGTGATGTCTAGTGATGGCAAAAAAAGGGGCCTTTTGAAAACATCACTAAAGAACTTCTTTGGGAGGACGGTGGTGCCTTGAACTTTTTGAGGGCCAACGAATGTTGGAAGTTGCGGGAGAAGTATTTCATTTTTAATTCTAAGAAAAATTACCTGGAGATTTCCAACCAGGGAAAGCCAGAATATAGGCGTGCAAGTGAGTGTGTGTGTGAATGCTAGTTACTAAATGGGCCTAGGTGGACAGAGCCAGGGTAGAATCAGCCTGTACCTTTCTGTGTGAAGATTCTCAGATTAGTTACGGTGCTTAAACAGGGAGCAGGAGGGCAGGGAATGGAAAGGTTCCAGGTTTCCTGACCCACCCAAGGAAGCTGGCAGGGAGGAGGAGGAGAAGCGGGAGCAGAGCCTGGGGCAGGAAGCAAGAGGAGACCTGGAGGAGGCCCAGGGAGCGGAGAGACACGTGAAGAAGCTGCACTTGAGTCTCAGCCTTGGACTTGTACCAGGGACTTGGGGACATGGAAAGAGACCCTTGAAACACGTGGGTGAAAGACCCTTAGAGAGGTTGGCGGTGATAACCTTTATCTTGAGTTTGAGTTTGCTCTTTTCCTTCCAGACATGCCTGGCCCCTTCTGCCCCTTTTCCCATGGACTGCCACCAGCGGTGCCTTAGACTCATGGCAGGCTAACTGGTCTGGGTAGCCCTGCAGCGAACCAGCCTTCTTTGGCTGGGTATGCACCCATGAGGGGATGGGTAACTAGGTGCTTGATTTGGGAGCTGTATTCTCTCTCTTCTCTTTGCTGCACACTAACTGTATTAAAGTTCCTTTCCATTGAAGATGTTAGGCGCTAGAGTATGTTTTGTCTTGATGCAGTGGATGGCAGAACCCATTTAAAGTGGGCAGATTTGAGGGCCCCGGGGGGGCCCTCACCCTGCCCTGTAGCAATACTACTGGTAGGTCATTCTGTCCTCTGTTAAAGACAGATTCACTAGTCAAGGGCTAAAACCCAAAATGGAGGTAAACTCAGGAAGGAGCAGCTCTTTGCTGCAGGTCACAGCCGCGCCCGAGGCCATGCTCTGTCCTCAGGGCTCGCCTGGGGGCGCAGGAGAAAGAAGTGGCAGCTGAGACTGGAGGCATGGCAGAGCTCCCCTTTACACCACGGAATGGGATTTCCTCCCACAAGTCTGTTTATTCACTCAGCATTCCACAGCATTTGCAGAGTGCTTACTTCATGAAAGAAAACTTCCAGGGTCAAAACTTCCAATTTGAGTAAAAGAAAAATCCTCACTTTCCTGGGGTGGACTTCCCGATGAGAGAAATAACAAATTATGTAGCATATGAGACGGTTAATCAATAAAATGCGAACGACATAGCCTGCAAGGAGTGAAGTGCTGAGTGCAAATTCAGCAGAATTGAAATAGCTTAGGGTAGACCTGACCTTTTTTAAAATAAATTTGTTCATGATTGTAATTTTGGGGTTACATTTTCATCCTTCCATGTCTGTACATGTACCACTCTCCCTTCTCCAAACCCCTTCCACCAATAAACTGCTTCCCTCTCCCATCCTTGCCTCCCTCATGCTTTCCCTCTATAACCAGTAAATTTTTTTCACCAAGTCCAAGGTTTGTTTCTGCTGTATTTTGCCAGTATATTGTTGTTGTTTTTGTTGTTAATATTCCACAGATGAATGAAACCATCTGATGTCTGTCTTTCACTTTCTGACTTATTTCACTTACCGTAATCATCTTGGGGGTCCATCCATTTGCCCCAAAAGCAATATTTCATCTTGTTAGTGCGCAACTAGGGTACTCCGGGACCCCCGAACTTGCCCACTCTAAAGGGGTCCAGCCAGCCATACGCACAATTACAAAGGACACTCTTAGTGTGGAAGACCTATAACAGAATGAGTGTATATAAATAAGAGAAGAAAGGATATTAGTGTCCCAATAAAATACCCCAGATTACCCACCCCAGATTTCCACGAGTGAGGAAATGTCCACCCAAACAGGGATGGCCCAAAGTCGGGCCACTGAGGCCTGAAAGGTCGCCCCAAGTCTAAGACACCTCCTCATGGGCACCTGCAGGAAAGGGACAGAAGGGGACAGGAGCCCACCTGTGCCGCTGTCTGGCGGGGGAGAGGGGATCGAACTCAAGCTGCAGTGGCTGGAGGTAGCTTGATAGTGCTGAGACAACCCGTGTGCCAACAGAAGGCCCAGTTAAAGGTGATATTTGAAGAAAGACTTGAGGGGTGCTCGCAGGAGACAAGTTCCAGGCAACTGGTCGCCCAGCACTGGGCCTTTGGTGGCGCTTGCCCAGAGTGGATGGTGACCACGGAGAAGGTGGGGGGCACGGCCACAGTCGCGGTTTCCAGGGTAGGCATCTCAGGCCCTCTGATGGCAACACCCACTGGTGATTACTCCCCGAGATGGGCAGCGACTGATCGGTATGCAGTTTGTAGCGTGAAAACTTCAGACCATTATATTGTGACTTTGCATTTTTTGCAACTCTCCCTTCTTGGTCTTAAAATAATTTCTCAGTCCTAGCAGAGATAGAAAACTGATGATCTGAGGTTTTACGCATACAGAATACAGAAAAAAACTGAAAAAGCAAAAAGATTTTGGAGGTTCACATCTCTTCAGCTCCATGCTATCATACCACACCTGCAACCAAAGCCCCATTACCCTCCTCCACAGCCTACTGGGAACCCCTTCTCCCCCAGCCCTGGTAGCTCAGTGCTGCAGTCAGATTGCCAGGGTCGGTTTGGGCTTGGTTTGGTTTTGACTGTTCGTTTGTTTCTTCATATTCCACAGATGAGTGAAATGATGGTATTTGTCTTTCTCCTTCCGACTTACTGCACTAAGCCTCCATTCATGTTGTTGTAATCGGGGAGAGTTCATCTTTTTTTTTTAAAGATTTATTTATTTATGCATACAAGCTGGGGTGCAGGCCCGAGGCATGGGGCAGCGAAGGGGTTCATCAGAGACAGAGTGGGGAGCACAACAGGCAGATCTACTGAAGTACACTGCTGAGGGGAGCTGCGGGCGAGGCAGGAGAGGTCTCCCGCGCCATGTGAGAATCTTCCCGGCCGGGAGTTGAACTCCCGTCTCCACTGCCGACAGCTCCAGAGCGCAGCGCTTAACCGCTGTGCCACCAGGGAGGCCCCAGAGAGTTCATCTTTTTTTAATAGTGAGTAGTATTCCCTGGTGTGTATAGACCACATCTCCTTTATCCACTCAACTGTCCTTGGACTCTCAGGTGGTTTCCATGCCTTGCTATTGTAAACGGTGCTGCAATGAACACAGGAGTACAAGTTTCCCTTCCAATGAGTGCTTTTGTATTCTTTGGACAGAGATCGGGGAGTGGAATTGCTGAATCATGTGACAGATCAATCTGTAATACTTTGTGAAATCTCCATACTGTTTTCCATCAGGGCTGGGCCAATAGTGTAGAAGTTTCCTTTTTCTTCACACTCTCGCCAACATTTGCTTCTGGTCTTCTAATTTATTCTCACTGGTGTAGGGTAGTATCTCGCTGTGGTTCTTATTTCAGCTTTCCTGATGACAGTGGTGAGCATTTTCTCATGTACCAGTTATCACTATAAGACTTAAAGGGGAAATTTGACCAAATGAAACAAATAGATTAAAACAGATTTAAACAAGTAGACAACCTAGAAATTACCTCGCAGTTTTAAGGGCATTCAGGTATGAAGCAGAGAAATACTTAGCCAAAATATGATTACAAATGACTCTGGAGCAGAATATCATTTTACAAAAATGATACTTGTCCTATAAAGGACTTGTGAGGATTTGGGGATGCTAAAAACTGATGAATCTGATCATTATTCTGGGCTATACCGAAAGGATCAATAAAGACTAAAAGATATATGAAAGAGAACAATCACTTTAGCAAGCAATGAGGGAAGGACAAATTAAAGCAGATAACATGATTTTGTATAGAGATACTCAAAATAATCTTCAAAGTATCAAAACTAATGAATGAAGTTAGCAAGGTCACTGGATGTAAGCAGGTTTACAAAAACCAATTTCTGTATACCAATAATAAACAAAGTAAACCCTTTTATTTTTAGAAATATCAAATACATGCTAACAATCTGATTTTTAAAATTTATAAGACCCATACACTGAATATTACAAAACAATATCAAGAAAATTTTAAAAAGACCTAAAAATAGAAAAAATGTCACCTTTATGATTTTGAAGTTACACAGACTCAAATCCAATCCAGCTCCCAAAAGGGTTTATGAGGGTGTATGTGCATGCATACATGCATATGTAAATGTACATGCGAGCTGATTCTAAAATATATGTGAAATGCAAAAGGCCAAGAACAGCCAAGACAATCTTGAAGAAGAAAAACGAAGCTGGAAGATTTCATTGCCATATGTCAAAACCTGGCTTTTTCAAGTTATAGTAAGACAGTGCTGTTGAACAAAGACACACAAATAGAACAACGAGAAATGAGCTAGAGTGTGAAGTATCAGACCCACACCTCTGAGGTTACCTGACCTACAACTGATAGGCCTGGCTGTGTGCTGGAGGGAGGACAGACTTTGTACTCACTGGTCTGGATCTCCTCCTGGAGGGAAAACTCTTGGTTTCTACCTCACACCAGATGAGTCACTGATCTAAATGTGAAAGAAAACAGAGAGAAACATCTTTATAATCTTGGAAGGGGCAAAAGTACTTAAAGCAGAACAAAACACTCACCATAAAGAAAACAATGATAAGTCATATTAAAATTCAGAACTTCTAGTCATCAAAAGATACCATTAAGTTATTGAAAAGGGGCCTCCCTGGTGGCACAATGGGTTAAGTCTCAGCCTAGGAAGCTATCCGTCAGCCACTGCATCATGAGTTCGATCCCTCGCCAGGGAGATTCCCTCATGGTGCAGCAGACCTTTCAGGCCTCACCCGCTGCTCCCCTCAGCAGTGTATTTCTGATCTGCCTGTTCTGCTCCCTGATCTGTTTCCAGTGAATCCTCTCACCACCCCACACCTCTGGCCTGCACCCCAGTTCTTGTATGCAGAAATAAATAAATCTTTTTTAAAAATGTTATTGAAAAGGCAGGTCAAAGAATAGAAGAAAGTCACAATACACATATCTGACAAAAGATTTGTCATCAGATTATGTAAAGGACTCCTACAAAACAAGTAGAAAAAGAAGTCAAAATATTAGAAAATGGATTAAAAAAAAAACCACCCTGAACTGGCACCCAAAAGAATAGATGTACAAATATCTAATTATCACATTAAAAAGTTACTCAATATATCAATTTCACTAGTTATCAGAGAAATGCAAATAAAACCACAATACTACTATATACCTACCAGAATGGCTAAAACCAAAAAATACAGAAGATACCAAGTGCTGGCAAGGTTATAGAGCAACCAAAATTCTTATATACTGATAATAGCAATATAAATTGCAATATAAAGTGAAACAGCCACTTTGGAAAATTGAGTAAAGTATCCTTCTAAGCTTGAACAAATACTGAATAATCCATAACCTAGCAATGTGCTAGGTGTAGCACTAGAGAGTGAGTATGTATGTGTATATGCATGTATGTATATTTACCAAAAGACCTGTGCAAGAATATTTGTAAGATCACTATTCCTAGTAACCACAAACTGGAAACTACCCAGATGCCCAACAAGAGCAGCAGGCATAAATGAGGAAGAAAGAAAACCAGAGTGTACAGTCCTGAAAGTCACATGAAAACAATTTTATAAGAAGGATGAGGTGTATCCATAATATATAAAAAGCTCTAACCACTCAACAATAAAAAGCAAATATCCCATTAAAAATGAGTAAAGGACTTGAAGAGACATTTCAACAAAGAAGATATGTGAGTAGCTCATAGGCTATGAAAAGGTGAGTATCATCATTAGTCATCAAGAAAATACAAATCAAAAGCAGAATGAGATTTGACTTCATACCCACTAGGGTGGCTATAATTAAAAAGACCTGAAATAATGAGTGTAGGCAAGGATGTAGGGAAATTGGAAAGCTCCTACATTGCTGGCAAGGGTAAAATGGTCCACTTGAGGAAAGTGGTAGTTTCACAGTCTCTTTGGCAGAGTCTGGCAGGTCTGAAAACCGTGAAACAATCTCACTCCTATGAACATACCCAAGAGAAGTGAAAATGTGTCCATTCAAAAATTACATAGGGGGCCTCCCTGGTGGCGCAGCGGTTGAGTGCTGGGCTGTGGAGCTGTCGGCAGCGTGCGATGAGAGTTCGACACCCAGCCAGGGAGAATCCCACATGGTGTGGCAGACCTCTCCTGCCTCGCCCTCTGCTCCCCTCAGCAGTGTATTTCTGATCTGCCTGTTCTGCTCCCCACTCTGTCTCTGGTGAACCCTCTCACCACCCCACGCCTCTGGCCTGTACCCCAGCTTGTATGTATAAATAAATAAATCTTTTAAAAAAAAATTACATAGGAACAATAAGAGCAGCATTAATTATAATAGCTAAAAAAGTGAAAGAACCCAAATTTCGTCAACTTTATCCATATCCGACTATGGATGACAATATCCATACAATATAGTATAATAGACTGTCAATCAGCAATCAAAAGGAATGAAGTACTGATACATGCTACACTATGGATGACCCTCAAAAGCACCATAGCAAGAAATAAAGTGGACACACACAAAGCCGAGTGTTGTATGGTGCCCCTTTATACGAAAGGCTCCAGATGTGCATATCTACAAAGACAGAAAGTAGATTAGCCTTGCCTAGGGCTGGGGGGAGAGGAGGGAGGAGAAGGGGCAGGCTTCGGCTACATCATACTGGCTTGGGGGTATGACGAAATGTTTTAATGTTCCAAAATTAGCTTATGGTGCTGATTGTACAAATCTGTAAATATACTAAAACCACTGAATTGTACAACTTAAAGAGGTGAACTTTATGATATGTAAATTTCATCTCAAAGTTATTTAAAGAAAAGCAGGAAGGGGTGAACAGTTAGGGGAACAAAAATAGGAGAAGTTAGCCATGCCTCCCACCCAGGTCCTACTGCCAGAGAAACATTATTTGCTCCTACAGAATGAACCTTCTTTTTTTTTTTAAAGATTTATTTATGCATACAAGGTGGGGTGTAGGCCAGAGGTGTGGAGGTGTGGGAGGATTCACCAGAGACAGAATGGGGAGCAAAACAGGCAGAGTGACTGAAATACACTGCTGAGGGGAGCAGCAAGGAGACAGGAGAGGTTTGTTGCGCCATGTGGGAAGCTCCCTGGCCGGGGATCGAACTCAGGCTGCAGTGGCTCTGGATAGCTTCATAGTACTGCAACTTAAGCCCTTGCACCTCCAGGGAGGCCTCAAGTCAATTCTACAGGAATTTCCATAGAAATAAGACAAGTCCTTTATACACTAAAAAAGGTATGTGAGCCATCAATCAAAGCCTTAGGGAAGATACCTGGGAAATCAGTCACTTGAAAAGAAGGTCTTAAGACCCCAAAGGGCAAAAACACATTAATCGTTTTGCCATCAAACTCAAAACAAAACAGAATGACTCTGAGGTGGCCATACAAATATTAGAGGCAATTTTGGTGACAGCATCTAAAGGGATTAAGAATGGAAGAGACAAGGTGGGGAAGGAAAGAAGAGATTCTGCTCAATAGAGGCAGACAAAAGATGAGCACATTTTCAGCTAAAAACACAAGAGTTGAGAAGTGTCTCAAGTGTTCAAATTCTCTGAAAATGCAAGTCATCTGGATAAAGTGAACACAGGTTTTTCCCATCCAGTCCCAAGATGTTCCAATTAAAAGCACCATCTGCATCATCCTCAATGTATATTGAAAACAATTCAGAATTCCTCCATTCAGTAAATAACCTAAGGAATTCATGACCTAGAAATACAGTATCATTAGACAAACATAAAGGAGTTTGAAATGCTTGTAGAAATATTGAAAAGTCTGAGTCACACATGGCCCTTCATTCAAAAGACATTTACTTAACATTTACTTTGGGCCTTGCCCTGCTTGTACAACCTCATACATACACATTCTGATCCTAATTTTGTTTTTAAATGATGCCTACCGGTCCTCCCTGGTGGCGCAACAGGTTAAATCGCAGCCCTATGAAGCTACCCAGAGCCACTGCAGCAAGAGTTCGATCCCCGGCCAGGGAGATTCCCATATGGCGCAGCAGACCTCTCCTGTCTCCCCACCGCTCCCCTCAGCAGTGGATTTCACTCAATCCACCTTTTCAGCTCCCCATTCTGCCTCTGGTGAATCCTCTCACCCGCCCCCCATGCCTCTGGCCTGCACCCAAGTTCTTCTATGCATAAATAATTAAATCTTTAAAAAATAAATAAAATGAAGTATACCTATATACATACACATATGTAGGTATATCTACACACACACACACACACACACACACACACACACACACGAATAGAATGAGTATAAGAGGTAGACAGGGGAGGGAGGATATGGACATAGAGAAGGAATCCGCAAAAGGAAAACCAGAAAGGAAGGACAGGACGGGGAAAGAGTAGACAGGCAGTGGGGTGTGGAGCCGAGGGGTATTAGCAATGTCACAGCCAGGTCAGGGAGCGGTCAGCGAGGCTTCTCCCCAGAGCAGAGTCAACAGGTCCCTTCTACAGCCAGTTCCCATGGCCTCTAGATTCTTCTCTGTCTAGGATCTCAAAAGCGGTGTGTGAACAGGACCCTGAAATGAGGACCAAGCTCCAGGAGGCTTCTGGCCGGGGAATGCTTGAGTCCCGGGGTGGGGTGGGGTCCCCGACTCTGGATAACAGATCTTCCCGACAAGGTCTTCCGCAGCCCCAGCCCAGAGCCACACCCTCCTCCAACGCCTGAGTGTTCTCGCGGGTTTGAGCTGTAAATTCTCCATGCCCCTTGGTGTCCTCCCCCACCCCCAGTGGATAGTGGCACAGATCACAGGGGACATCTGTGGCTTCAGCTGGCACAAGACTCCAGGCTGTTCTTTTGCAACTCTGGTTTTGCATGAGTCCCACGACAGACAATTGACACACAGCGGGACAATGCCCGGTGTCCTACCAACTGGTGACTAAGACTTAGCCCTGCCCTTCACAGAAGAGCATGTTCCAACTCAGTCTTTTTAATATAAGCAATGTTTCCAACTCAGAAATTCATTCCTAACTTGAGGAGAAAATATTTTCCCACTGATGAAATTTATCAAACTGGTGTATAATCTTCTGGGGAAAAAACAGTAGCAGTGATAAAACTTCAGCTGGGAACCATATGTTTTAAAAAGCAGTCATTTAAAACTAGGGCAGTATAGCCAGAGCACGCTGATCAGTTTGCAACGTGGCCACATGCATTCACCTATGAAACTTCCGCAAAAAAAAAAAAAAAAAGACCAGTCACAGGCTCAACTTCCTCCGCTGTCAATAGGAACAAGAAAGACCCTCCGGCCTCCCTGGTGGCACAGGGGTTAAGTCTCAGCACTATGAAGCTACCTGCAGCCACTGCAGCACCAGTTCAATCCCCAGCGAGGGAGCTGACCCACATGGCGCAGCAGATCTCTCCTGCCCCGCCCGCTGCTCCCCTCAGCAGTGGATTTCAGTTGATCTGCCCGTTCTGCTCCCCACTCTGTCTCTGGTGAACCCTCTTGCCACTCCACGCCTCTGGCCTGTATCCCAGCTTGTATGGATAAATAAATAAATCTTTTAAAAATAAATAAATAATAAAAAAATAAATCTTTTAAAAAAGAAAGAGAGAGCCTTATGGGGCAGCTGTGAAGAGCAAAACCAAAGGCCGTGCTTGCAGACCTTGGCTCTTATGTTAGGAGCGGGTCATCGCCCCTACGGCTCCCAAACAGGCCTGCAGGGGAGGCGGCAGAGACCACACGTGCTCCCTTTTGCACGGAAGCGCTGGGCTGCTCCAGAAGAGCAGCTGAATGTGGTCACAGCGATGGCGATCGTCTCTAAAGCATTGTTTGGTTTTTTTTTAAATGTATTTATTTATGCATACAAGCTCGGGTACAGGCCAGAGGCGTGGGGCAGCAAGAGGGTTCACCAGAGACAGAGTGGGGAGCAGAACAGGCAGATCGACAGAAATCCACTGCTGAGGGGAGCAGCAGGCGAGGCAGGAGAGGTCTGCTGCGCCATGTGGGAATCTCCCCTGGCATCGAACTCTAGTCGCTGCTGCCAACACGCTCCATAGCACAGCGCTTAACCGCTGCACCACCAGGGAGGCCCTAAACATTTTATTTTTTAAATTACTTGTTGCGGTAAAGTTGGTTGTACCACATTGCATCTTTGGGGCTTAGAGGTTTAAACCTCCACCCGTGCATATCTGCACACGGTGCCACATGCCAATAATCCTCCATCAAGTGCACCGA